>JADDOH010012509.1:0-18457 GCA_016648135.1 Agrypnia vestita | reverse complement strand
AATTAGGCAGATCCCATCATCATCGATGGCAGGATTCTAGCTGTACACCATTTGGAGAAAATACACAGACATCCCTGGCCAGGGGCTAGGCATATCCCTACTGTCCAGATCCACCTTTCCATCTACTAATACGAGGGGTCATGGCCTCGTGAAACCACATGGCAACCAACCATTCCAAGTATTTATTTATGTATTGTATATGTAAGTATATGTATGTATATTATATTTTATTAGTATGTATCTATTCGTACGTAGTGTATGAGGGGGCTCTTCACGGGTGGCACAACACCGTGCGGATGTCTTCCCTCGTCTGGAATGGATTGAACGTATTGATGCATATCAGATTATAATAAGTACTACCTGGGAGGGTGGTTGCAGTCACTGTAGTGTCGCGAATGGCCTATGGGCTGCAGTTGCTCACAGGCGAGGGTTGGGGAGCCTAGGAAACTCCCCCTCCCCACTCGCATATTTTTGACTTGACAGGTGGTCCGGGACCATCTCTACAGTAGCTTCAGGATATATACCGTAGTTTAACTTAGTTAACCTGGAGGAGTTGGAATTCGGGGGGCAAACTGGCTCTGAGCCCGGACGCCAGACACTGACGCGAGGGATGGTGCGGTACTTTGCACAGAAGAGGCCCAACATGAAAAGGCGCATCCAGGCTCAGGTCAACGTATCCGGGACTCGTGTCGGGAGAAGGAAGATGGGATCAGTCACCGATGAGCCTTTGGGTACGGAGGGGCTGAATTTAAAGCAACCACAGTTTCCGCGTACACATACATTTACACATTCCTTCTACAAACCCCTTATCCATTAGAACCCAACGTACCACTAGAGTGAGACATAGGGCCAGATACAGGTGACGGAACTTAGGCCGGCTAGTAAATAAACGTAACAATGTAATTGATGTAAAAATAATGCAGAGTAGATATAAAAGACCGTAAGGAATAAGCACAGCGAGATAACGGCGGAAGATAAAATTATTAGTCAGCGAGGGCGTCGAAGACGGAATCCTCCATAGGAGCGGCTACGGAGGACTCGAGGGCTTTCAGGGGATCTATGTACTCTATATGTGCATGCGCATGTGATAACGGCACGTTACTAACCTTTCCAGTGGATGGCGGTCGATCCCATACAGGTAGGACAATGGGGGATCGAGCGGAGAGGGCATGGAAGCAGAGGATCGCGCACTCTGGAAGCGCAGCTACACCAGATGCAGTGGTTTCAGTCCGTAGGAATGATAGGTAAATAATATAGGGCCACGGAACATAGTATGTTTAGCAATTGCACCGTAGGGCTTAATTGACGTGCTAGGTAGTTTTGTTTGCGTTTCCATGAACATTCACGAACTTCATACCCCAGTATTTAATTTAAGTTTAGCTTGCGTCAGGGTTACCACAAAACCAATTCATCCCCTATAGTTCGAAACAAAAAATTACACAACGTGAACTGGGGAGGTCTTGAATAAAGCGAGGGTGTTTGGAAATACTACGTTAAAAACCGTAGAGCCTTCACCCGACGTAGATAGATAGCTTGTTTGCCTCTAACAAGGCGTAAACTCAGTTAGGAGTAGGATCGAGCTGAAAGGCGAAGAAGAGGAGCCATCACAACTTCAACTTCTGTCAGTTAAGGACCTTTTACTATTACTATTCTTTCGCCTTTTTGCATAACCGTGGATGAACTAGATTGAAGGGGTTTATGTTCTGTATGTGTTCGGCGTAGAGGGAATAGTTTTCTTGTTTCTAGGATCTAATACAGTTTTACAGGCGCGGATATTAAAATATATATATATAAGGGAAGTGAAGGGCTACACAGGCGCTGGTAACTACTCAATTTTGGAGAGAACCCGCAATATGATTTCGGATCAGGATGCCATCTCAGAAGCAGGCCAACTACAGAAATAAGATAAGAACCTTTAATATTATTTATTCCTGATGTTTTCTTATGTGTATTAAATGGAATGTTCGTGCTACATAATTTGTCATGGTCACATAATCACTATTCATTTCATTACGTGGGTTCAGAGCCCGACGGTAACGGACGCGGAAACAAATTAGTACTGATGTCGGGACGTAACGTTGGGATTATATCTTAATTATCTTTAGGATAGAAGCGAGGTCATCATACGTGCATTCTGCATTTCAAACGTTTTACTAACATATATAAATACATATTATTGCGTTTTACAAATTGAATAGGATCGCGGGAAATAGGCATTTCGTCCGGTTGTGCAATATTAACTTCCAACGTAGCATAATGCGATCTTATCAACGGCGCTAGACTCTTCAGGTTAGGCACGCGGGGATTATAAATGGGATAATGAACGTGAACCGAATGGGGAGTTCGTCTCCTTTGGTCGGGGGGCGAGAGGCCGTTGCGTCTTTTACGCCCCGTGATCTGGAGAGGCTGAATTTCGACGAAGGGAGATCTACTCGCGTGGCAAGACAGGGTCGAATGTCGGAGCGCGCGTTCTCGGCTATGGAGACTGTTTAGAGTGGGAGACATCTTGGATTTGGGACTAGGTAGGACTATCTTAACTGTATCTACCCGGTTAAGACAGGGTTTTAAAGCCAAGAATTACAGGATAGTCTGAAGGTCCTGGAGCGGCAACCCTCAAAGATCCAAGGGGAAGAACCTCTCACGTCTTTTCAGTCCCCTTGGTGCGACGAGCTCGGGCTCTGGTTATGAATGTATGTGAATGTAATAACTCCGTACTCAAGGACGAGATAGGACGTTCCTCATGAACGAGAAATTATAAGATGCAGGTAGCAGTTCGACAATCAATACTTATGCTCGGGACCGCTTTAATGAACGAGATCTGTCAGCAGTTTAACAATCAACTTTATGATCGGGACCGCATTCAGGAGCGCGATGGCATTACTAACACCATCATTCTCATCAGTCACCACCTTTTCTAACTTGCTGTATACAGAGACCTTCGGGGTTCTCCCTTCCCGGCCAGCGAGAAACATATCAGGAACTACACAATCAACTGTAATAATCATGCTGATTTACCATCATTTTAATATCTCTAGTCAATAAGACTACACCGTAGGATCAATCACATTAACTATATTTGGCGATGCTAATATGGCTCTGACTGACGCGCTCAAGGAAGAGTCTTTTCCAGTCACCCAGTTGGTTCATTCAGCCTTTAACCAGCAGTAAACATCATAATACTCCGGCTTATGTAGCCGCAACGTGGGATCCTCATCATATACACCAGTCAATTTGACTGCCCCGCGGGACAATATACAAACCTTAATATCAGACGCGGGATTTCTTCCTGATATGTTTGTCGCCGGGAGGCGAGGACTTCGGAGGATTCCAGCAGGAGCAATAGAGTCTCGGCTTGATCTTGGTCTGCAGATTAGCGTGGGAAGCTATTAATTACGCAGGTGGTAGCTACCGGGTACAGCGTTGTCGATGGGGCTGTACCCTCTTCCGTAGAGGAGGGTAACCTAAAATCTACGTAAAAGTAAAATCAGAATCAACTTGACTCTTATAAAATATGACTTATGAAAGAATCGAAAATTTCGATTTAGAATCTCGGGCTGTGATAATGTCAGACAAAGCTTGCCCCGAGCCTCTGTTGCGCCTAGTTGTTATGAATATATGTTTACTCTTTCCACTATATACCATGAACAGATAAATCAGGCCGAAGACCACCGATCGCGCCAGTTGTAAGCATTGTATGTATGTATTCTGGAGAACCCAGCCGTTAATTTGCATTTTGAGTATTGTGTGTGTGTTTAATAAGTATAACCGTGTATTAATCGACCGTGATTTATCTAATCTGGATGACCGGCAGATCCAGTATACTATTGCATTAAAAAAAAATACGTAAAAAAAATAGATATTGCGTGTTGTTGCGCAATATTAGCGCTAAGTTCCTATTATGTACCGTCGGTTGTATTATGCGGATACCAAGTTATACTCAGAGCGCCCTAGGCTGTATTTCGCAAGTGGTATTTATCTATCTGAATATTCCATCGTAATCGTGACCCCGCACTCAGCCGTGGAATCCGTCCACAGGTGCTAATATGAGACCTCGGTAACCAGGCGGCATCGTTCTAGGCGAAAAATCTACGTAGACATATTTATGTTCGCGACGCCGCTACCGGATGCGAGGAAATGACGGATGCGCCGCCATGAAAGGCTATTTTGTTAGTCTGTTCAATCGATCGTCGTTTTGAGTCCGGCTCATGTTGCGCGTTAATAATGTTAGGTTAGTTTCACCTCGTATGAATACAATGGCATTTCTTCTGCTACGCTACCAAAAGTACTGGGTAACCGCGTCACATCGAGGAGTCCTATATTACTATCACTAGACGATTACTGGCCAAATTATATGTTAGACTAAACGTAAACTTAATTCAATCACGTAAATAAATTTTAAACATAGCTTTGAGCTTGCAAAAGCAGATCTCAAATAATATATTAGACTTTTAATAAATAAACTTAAAGTAAAATCGCTTTTAAAACTCTCTTAAAGCCTTCTCTTTTAAACTTTTCTTTTAAATTTCTTTCAAAAAAAAGCTTCACCCCAAAATACACACCCCCCACAACGGCAAACGTCACAGTACGAATACCTCTCCCGCACATTTTACTGGAAGGGAATGTATGCCTCCGTAAAGGGATTCGTGGACGGTTGTGAGACATGCAAGGCATATAAGAGGAGCAACCGGGGGCCTCAGGGGCTCATGGAGACCCCCAAGAGACTGATCCGACCTATGAAATCGCTTGTCGGCCCCCTGCCACTTTCCAAGCGAGGAAATATGCACATCTTGACCGTAGTAGATAATTTTACAAAATTCGTATGGGCGATTCCCCTACGACACGCTACATCAAAAACAGTAATCGACGTTCTGAGGAAACAGGTGTTCCTCCCTTACTCGGTACCACAGACACTGATAACCGATAACGGAAAGCAATTTATTTCACGAGAATTTAAGAACTTCGCGACCTCTATGGGGATATCCGATCTGTTCACCAATGCTTACTATTTCCCGCAAAATAATCCTAGTGAAAGGCAGAATGCCAATATATTAACTGCGCTGTCGATCCTTGTACAAAGCAACCAAAGGGACTGGTGCGCTAAGCTACCAGAGATCTGTTCGAGCTTAAACAACTGCATGAGTATTGCTACCGGACATTCCCCATTTTCTCTCATGCACGGGTTCGAATCTATTCCCCACGGGAGTTTCCACCAGCCGATGTCCAACAGAGGAGTAGAATCCGACGAGGAAGCCCTAAGGCAACGGCTGGAACATCTAAGCGGTATGGAAAAAATATATGACCAGGTCTCCTTGGCTCTACTGAAAGCTTTTCAACGGAATGCTGCGCGATATAATCTGCGAAGGAAACACCAAACCTTTGTGGTGGGACAGACGGTGTGGAGAAGATCTTTCATGCAATCCAATGCTGGGAAATATTTCACGACCAAGCTAGCCCCGAAATTTATTAAGTGTGAAGTGACAAAAAAACTGTCTCCATGCATATATGAGCTGACGGATTGTAATGGTAAATTTTCCGGCAAATTTCAAATTCAATAGCTTCGTCTTTTCCTTTACGTTGATTCCGTCCGGCAGACATAAAAGAACCGGAAAACGGAACTTGATCGCGTTTCCTTTTGCGCATCTCCAAAGAGCGATCATTTAACATCATGTAACCTCGTCTTTTCTTTTACTCCAGACCTGTTCGGCAGACGTTAAATAACCGAAAGCAGGATTTGGTCGATAAGGGCCCTTTGTGCTCCAGTTCACCCTTATTGATCAGATGATGGTGCGCGGTCTGCCTGGACCTATGTTATTTGTCATGACACTCCAGTCTTGTCCAGTTAAAGTCTGCTTATATATCAAATCATAATGATCCAGGAACAGGCACCATTGCCGGGAGATGCCTTCTTTTTAGAATTTTTTTTTTCTTCTTTCCCTTGGTTAACCCACGTTTGACACCAATACTTGCCCTGGCAGGAAGTATGAAAATTAAGTATGCGTTCCATAACCATATGGCCGCCGGCTATGTCTCCCATTATCTAATTTTTCTTTTACGGCAGACCGCTACCATGCAATAAACAACGTACCACCTCGCTCGCCCTTCCTCACGGAACGATATTTCGAAATTTCATAGAAACGACCACAACCTTTTATGCCACTCAGGTGTGTGTCTACGCGATCATTTCTTTCGGAAATACTTTTCTTGTCTTTTCTTCCGAGGACATAAAGGCTCACAAGCTTGCTGAGCCAAGATCGGTTTACCGAACCCCATATATAACCAAGAAAATTTTTATTAGCAACAGAGCATCGGTCGTTACCAAGAGTGTTCGCTTGTCTCTAGTCGTTTTCAACTTACCATAGCTATCTACCCAAAGGTATGTTCATCACTAAAAAAAAATAATAAAGAAAATAAACCCCCCCCCCTGCATGATTACGGCGAATGCGATGAATTAGGATAGTATATCTGAGTTTGTTTGAAAGACACGGCCGTGCAAGTAGAATGAATAAATGCGAGAGTATGAGTCAAAACCCCCCCCCCCGCGACTTGAAGGCAACTGACCAAGCGATACTCTTGAACGCTACCACTCACTACCTTTTAAAAAGGGTATTATCTATAATAATGTCAATTATTATAGATAAATAAAACATTCTGTAAATCGTGCGACAGAAAGAGGTTATGTAATAACGATAAATGGTAACTGGTGTAAATTATATAAAGAAAATAAAGTGTGTGCGATAGCAAATCGCATTGGAGATATGTTCTATATGGACGTACGCTACAAGTATGAGTTAGCAAGCCTAACTCATGTGAGATCCAGTCTAAAAGAGTGGCACGAGAGACTAGCACATCAAAATATGCAATATGTTAAAGCAGTGCTTAAAAACAATAACATTTCAGTGAAGGACGACGCAGACATGAAGTGTGAGGGTTGTCTGGAGGGCAAGATACATCGTTTGCCTTTCAGTGCTAGTGAAACTAAAACGACTAGACCATGTGAAATTATACATGCTGACACATGCGGGCCTATGGAGGTGCCATCGGTGGGAGGTTCCAGATATTTTGTTATCCTAAAAGATGATTATTCCAATTTCAGATCAGTGTACTTTGTCAAAGGGAAGGATGAAGTGAAAAACTGTATTGAAAACTTCATAAACAAAGCTGAAAATTTTACCAAAAACAAAGTACTTTACTTCAGAAGTGATAATGGCCTAGAGTTCGTAAATAAGGAAGTGCAGAACCTGTTTGAAAAACGTGGTATCATACACCAAACCACAGTGCCATATACACCGGAACAAAACGGGAAGGCCGAGAGAGAAAATCGCACGTTGGTTGAAGCGGCGAAAACGATGCTATGTGCAAAAGGGTTGCCTAAGAAGCTATGGGCAGAAGCGGTTCATACTGCAGCATATGTATTAAACAGAACCAGTAAAAGCAACGAGATTGGAAAGACCCCATACGAGACATGGACAAACAAACAATTTGATATAAATGAGTTTAAAACTATCAGTACCCCCGTTGTTGTCCATATTTCAAAATAAAAGAGAAGAAAGTGGGACTCTAAAGGACAGAAAGCAATCATGGTTGGCTACGGAGAAGATGTTAAGGGCTATAGAATATTTTTCCCGGAGAAGAACAAGGTTGAAGTAAAGAGAGATGTTGTATTTGTAGAGAGGGGAGAGGAAGAGAAGCAGCAGGTGGTTTTGCTGGAATATGACACAAACACACCAGAGAGGGCCAGTGAAGAACAATTGTCTAATGAAGAAAATAAAGAACAGTCCGGAGGCAGTAAAGAGGAGTCTACAGAAGGAGAGAAACAGTCCAGTGAGAGTGTAGAGCAAGCAAGATCTCGTGAGAGTGTAGAGCAAGCAAGATCTCGTGGAAGTGAACAGCAGTACGAGGAGCATGAGGAAAGTCCTAATGTTTCTCTTGAGAGCGAAGATAGTTTATACATACCGTGCTCCAGTGAAGAGGGATCGAGTGATGAAGAAAATGGAGACCTGTCATCACGCCAGAAGAGTACTCGGGAAAGAAAAAAAAACTCATTCTATACTTGTCATCACGTCATTACGGAGGAAAGCGAACCTAAAACTTACAGGGAGGCGATACAAAGGAAGGATGCTCGTAAATGGCAAGAAGCTGTAGAGAAGGAACTAGAAACCCTAAGAGAAAATAATACATGGGACTTTTGTGAAAAACCTATAAGTGAAAATACTGTTAGTAGCAAGCAAAAACTCTAATGAAAGTGTTCAGTACAAAGCTAGGTCAGTGGCCAGGGGTTTTGAACAAAATGATATGATGGATTTGTGTGAGATTTATGCACCAGTATCTAAATTGTCAACCTTTAGGTTATTTGTGTCAATAGCTACTAAGTTAAACCTACCTATTTATCAGATGGATGTCACAGGGGCTTTTTTGTATAGGAATATTGATGACAGTGTATTTGGAATTACCAGATGGGGCCTATAGTGGAGAAAATAAGTTTGTCAAATTAAATAAATCTTTATATGGTTTAAAGAAATCTCCAAAATACTGGAATGATAGGTTCTGTAATAATGAAACAACATTTTATTAGATCACAAAATGATCCTTACCTATATACAAAGTGTAAAGGTAACTTCAAAACATATGTTCTATAATATGTAGACGATTTATTATTTTTTGGAAATGATAAAACAGAAATATGTAATCTTAAGTCAATATTGAACAAAGAATTTAAAATGAAGGATTTGGGATTAGTGTCAGATTTTCTAGGCATACAGATAAAACAGGATTTAGAAAAAGGAATAACTGAATTATGTCAAAAAGATTATCTTGAAAATGTCTTGCAAAGGTTTAAAATGCAAAATTGCAAAGGAATGCGTACCCCTATGGATTTAAACTTTAATACTAAATTATTGGAAGGAAATAATGATTCTGTAATTGACAAGAATATTGAAAAGGAATGTAGAAAAATAATAGGTTGTCTGTCTTATGCTGTATTAGGAACTAGACCAGATATTTGTGTAGCTTTATCAATTTTAAGTAGATATCAAAACAAAGCAAACAACACATTATTATCAGCGTTAAAGAGAGTACTGAGATATGTAAAACAAACTATTAATTATAAATTAGTATACAAATGTAATAGTGACATGTTGGTAGGATATTGTGATGCAAACTGGGGGGGAGATTTACAAGACAGGAAGTCAACAACTGGATTTGTTTCATGTTTGCAAATTGTTTAATTTCGTGGTGCTCAAAGAAACAAGCCAGTGTCAGTCTGTCCTCTACGGAGTCAGAATACATAGCAATAAGTATGGCTGCGAGTGAAGCTTGCTGGCTTATTAATTTATTAAAAGATTTTAGTATTCTAAATGTATGTCCTGTTACAATGCATAGCGACAATCAGGGGGCCATTATGGTTGCTAACACTGATAGTGTCAAGCGATTGAAACACATAGATATTCGATTCCACTTTATTAAAGAATTAATTAAGAAAGGAAAACTGTTCTTAAAATACATTAAAACAGAGGATCAGAGAGCAGACATGTTTACAAAAGCATTAAATGGAAACATGTTGTTGAGATTTACAAATAAGTGTGGCCTGAATGAATAGTAAGTAAGTAATAATTATAAGTATGTATGTATTACATTGAGGGGGGGTATTATCTATAGGTCAATGTAATATTTTATGTGTTGGCAACATTTGTGCGTTGGCCAACTTGAATCATCTATGGTGTATATCTAGTGTGTGTAGTGCGCAATAAATTCGTTAATAATTACTAAAACCTATCGTTTTAATTATTCTATCAAAGGGATCACCCTATTTGCGGTAGCCCTGATCCACCATGTGGTCGAGCAGAGACCGCGCGAAAGTGAACAACGAGTTCAATACGAATTGACGCCCTACCATTAACGGCGCCCTGGGAACTACCGGACGTGACAAATGCAGGACGAGGACCCCAGCCTTAAGCAAATCATCCAACTGTCGAAAACAAGGCAGGCTTTACTTACACAGGGTGTACCGCGATCCGAAGTACATACGGTATTGTCTTTTATAGAGTTCATCTCTACTCGGATACCCACTATAGTTGATAAGTTAAATTAAGATTTAGACCTTACACTAAGCAAAAAATCCCAGGGCTGCCACTATGTATATAAATAGGCACGTCCACCCGCTAGGTCGTTAGTTTTTATGTGTTAAGTTTTTTTTGTATTTCGCTATTTTTTAGGTCACGGTAGTTATCTTCATGAACAAATTGTGTATCGCTTATTCCCAAAAAAGGCTATAATGTTTTTTTATGTATAAGTTTTTTTTATCACTTATTTCGGTACGCCTGTTACCATCACACCATGGTAACGGGGCTGTCCCGTTGTTCATTTCCAAGATTCGTTTTGAAAATTCACATGTTACAAAAACTATTTTTTTATGTATAAGAGTTTTCTATCACCTTTTTCGGTACGCCTGTTACCATCACACCATGGTAACGGGGCTGTCCCGTTGTTCATTTCCAAACTTCGTTTTGAAAATTCACATGTTACAAAAACTATTTTTTTTATATGTATAAATTTTTTTATCGCTTATTTCGGTACGCCTGTTACCATCACACCATGGTAACGGGGCTGTCCCGTTGTTCATTTCCAAAATTCGTTTTGAAAATTCACATGTTACAAAAACTATTTTTTTTATATGTATAAATTTTTTATCGCTTATTTCGGTACGCCTGTTACCATCACACCATGGTAACGGGGCTGTCCCGTTGTTCATTTCCAAAATTCGTTTTGAAAATTTACCTGTTACAAAAACTATTTTTTTATATATATAAGATTTTTTTTATCACTTATTTCGGCACGCCTGTTACCATCACACCATGGTAACGGGGCTGTCCCGTTGTTCATTTCCAAAATTCGTTTTGGAAATTCACATGTTACAAAAACTATATTTTTTATATATATGAGATTTTTTAATCACTTATTCCAGTACGCCTGTTACCATTATACCATGGTAACGGGACTGTCACTGTTCCCCTGAACCTGTGATGACAAAATTTTTTTGTAAGGATCACGTAGGCTTTGACGCGAAGCGGAGTCGCGTGACACCCCTACGGAATGTTCACCACAAGCCATGTCTTGTATTGAGCCTTGTATGGACCTGACGAGTCAAAATTAGGTCAGCCAGGGTGACGACCCTGAGGTGCTTCGACCTATCCGGGAGTCGGGCCGGTTTGTACCGGCGCTAATGAACACGATAGGTGGTCTTCACACCTGATAATTAATTGAAGTTGGTATTATAAAAAGGGGACTGGTTCCTAGGGCGACTTGGCCAGTGTCCCGACTACTGAAGCATAGATGGCCGACTACTGGCAAAAAGGCCATTTTTTATAAAAATATTATTTTTAATTTAACCCGGCGAACAATTCCGCCTACTAGAACCTTGTAACATTGACAAATCCGCCGTATACAGCCTACCACTCGCATATTACGATAATTTCCATGATTTTTTTTGTAAACACTGACAATCCGTACTCTGTCATGGAGTATCCTCACTCAATGTTGAACTAAGGGTTTACAAACAAGATCCTTAGTGGTACACCGTAAGGCCTGGATTCCCTATATAATTATTAATTTACCAATGAATCCTTTTTTTGTTTGTTTTTTTTTATACTACCTGATAAGGGAATGTGTAATGCTTCCTTTTAGACAGAAAGGAAGTATTACTATTCTGTCGTAACAAAATAAATATAAATAAGTAAATATTACATATTCCGTCGTAACCATGAAAATAAACGAAATCGCACACGCCGAGCAAAGCGGCCGGAGCCAAGGCGCGAAGGTTATACACACAGGCTTACGAGTCACACACACTATGATAGTATCCCTGTCAACCGCCCTCGCGGGGCCTCCGAGCAGGAGACGGAAGGCGTGCCACGGCGGGCCGCGCTGCCATACTCTTGGAGCGACTGTACCGGCGCGTGACCCCCCCCCGCACCCTCTTCCGCTAGCCTTCCGCCCGGCAAGCCAGTCTTCACCAGTCATCATCCGGGAACCGAGCTCTGAGGTGCGTCAGCTACGCCGCCCGCCCTAAGCAAATTACAGTCGCCATTTGCATAAAAGTTACGGTGTCGGAATTGTTTGTTGTTATTTTTCGAATGTGAGCCAATAACATACCTCTCGCCGTGTTACGAAGCTAAACAGTGTGTTCAAATGATTTAAACGCAAATAATATACTTCCCGCCGTGTTATAAAGTTAAACAGTGTGTTCAACTAGTTTAAACGCATATAGTAACGAGTTCGTCGTGTGAGACAATGTCGGTCTCGCAATAAATACATAATAATAATCGTTCTCTATGTTTTATAAACGACTAAGGGTGAAGTAGACAAAAAGTTAAAAAAGTTCATCGCAAGCGCCTCGAGCGCCCTTTTCTAAAAATATAATACATTACTATTGGCGTCATGAACATTCCCCGCCAACAAGGGGTATAATAAAAACAATCGTTTTCGTGCCCTATTAAACAACGCCTGTTCTTTTAACTTTTAATAAAAATACCGTGCTCTTGGACTTCATAAGATTCAGCCGTCATTGGCGTCTTCTTCATTAAAATCGTCATCAACTTCGGCCCCTCCGCTCGGGCATTCCGACCGATCAGCTGACGGAAGACAACCGTCCGCCGCCTCCTACAGCTGGTCAGGGCTGCCACCCTTACTAAAGGTGGTCGATCCACTCCATACTCCGAAGAAAAAATTACAGGTTTCGAGTGTTTGTTTATATCTATACATAATTTACAGGAGCCAATTATGGCTAATCTCTAACATTCGCAAACTATTTACAAAAAGTTATCAAAAGGATAACCAAGTGACATTAATCGAACTCAAGTGATGTAACTTTAAAAATAGGAAACATAAAGTCTGTTCCAATCCCTGTTCATATTTATCCATACATCCCATGAGCCTCTACTGGGCCGACCTCTGGAAGCTTAACTATATGTAAATTAATATTCTGTAGTGGACCCGACTGAGATTAAATTTCGTTATAGTGATCAGGTTAAAAACATCTTAAAGAACAAAAAACCTTAGAAGAGGTTCAAGAGTTTGTTTGTGTTTATACTTAATCTCCTTATGAGAGCTCCCACTCAACCTCCATTTGGTAATAAACAAATATTTTTATTTATATATAAAATTATAAAGGAGCATCCATTTTGACTTTAGTAGCCACCAGGGTCATACTTGATAATTCGGCGCTGTGTTTTTCTTAAACCTTTTACTATTGTATTTCATTGTCCCGTATGAAACCACGTTTATAAATTGTATAACATACTGTAGAATTTGTGCCTTATGAACTATTCTCTGTGTACTGAATTGACTGGATACCATCTCATTGTAATAAACCTCATGTAAAACCATACAGGCCCTGTTTTTTTTATTTTACTTTCTCCATACTATTCCCCAACCAATCTGAAAGAAAGTAAAGGGAATGGACCACAACCACTGAAGCTTAGAATCCTGGTAAGATAACCCTGAGCGTTGGTTGGTCAGTTAGATCGTGTAGAAGAAATTCTGCATATGAGAGAACAAGTACGTTCTCGGCAACCGCGTTCAGGGGTTTATTGGTAAATTCGACATTTCATCATATTGAGGATCTCTGCCTTCTCGTAAGTAATTTTTGTCTTTCTCTTTACTGTCGCGGGACATGGCTATGGGAGGTAAATGAAACACCTTAACTTTATTAAGTTTTTATTAATTTCACAAAAAGTCACTGGACACAAACTTAACTAGGGCACTGTTCATAGCTTCATATCTTCATAGCACAAGCAGAACGCTTGTGCTATGAAGATAGACAAACTTGCTGGTCTGGAGAGAGGTTTGAATCCGCGACCTTTGGACCACGAGGCGAGAGTCCCAGCCACAAGACCAACTAGCTACTCATTTTTTAAGTAAGTATTTACGAGTGACGTATTGCGAAATAGTGTAATTTTAAGAATAGCGTTAAGTTAAATTGTGTCAAGTGACTTTGTACATTAAATAATTATTTAATCAGTCATAATTGTAATTAAATTCATTCATTTTTTTTTTCAAAGCAAGAAAACACTTTGTCGCTTGACATTATAAGACATTTAAGAATTAATTAAATACTATGTTTTAAACCACTTTATCACTATATATTTGTCAACTAGTTTCAAACTAGATTTAACCTTCTTCAGGACAATTAAATACAGACTAATCTAGGTATAGAAATTTCTAATCTAGGTACCTAGATTAGTCTATATTTAATTGTCCTGAAGAAGGTTGGGTCCAACCGAAACTAGTTGGCAATTATATAGTGATAAAGTGGTTTAAAACATAGTATTTAATTTATTCTTAAATGTCTTAAATTCATTCATTCCTCTCGCAGCCACGACACGTGACAATGTTACGCCTCATTCTGTGAAGTGTTTCTATTGGATTCATTCCTTGAAGCCAGACTGAAGAATGGAACCTACAATGTCCTCAGTTACACTGAAGCACTCACAGCCTTATCAAAGAAACTCCAGCGAACAGTACCCGGTAAGTACATTTTGTGTCTGGAAGTAGCTGCGTCCCATAGAGAATCCCAGTCATCTCGGAGGTGCATTGTTGCTGCAGTGTCTGGCTGTTTTCTCGTCCCTAATTGCATTCTGTAGCCTCCGGAAATGGACCACTGTGTTAAAACCTTAACAATGCGCTCCGTACAAACGCCTCTGGTAATCTACTCCGCCGACTAGTCAAGACATCAGATAAAATGACTCGCCCGAGTCAAAAATTATACTCAAATCAGAAAAACTTTACTTCGATATTCAACTATGCATTTATAACACAACTAGCTGTTAAGGATTAAGTTGAAAATAAATTTGCGGGGGGAAACAAAGGTTTTATTCGAACGGTATAGATTTGCGTCGAAAATATAAATATCAGGGGGAGGAGAATAGGTAAAAGGGGAGGTTAAAGCCTATGTTACCTGCCGAGTCCTAAAGAATAAGTTTCCAAATTTTGAGTCCGATCGGGCAAATGGTACAGATTTGCATCGAAAATATATCAGGGGAGGGGAAGAGTTAAAAGAATAGGGGGGATATGTCGCATATGTTACTCGCCGAGTCCTAAAGCCTAAGTTTCCAAATTTTGAGTCCTATTAGTCGAACGGTACAGATTTGAATAGAAAATATGTCAGGGGGAGAAAAGGGGGTATAAGAATAGGAGGGGAAATATCGCCTATGTTACCCGCCGAGTAATAAAGAATAAGTTTCCAAATTTTGAGTCCGATCGGTCAAACAGTACAGATTTGCATCGAAAATATGTCAGGGGAAGGGGAAGGGGTAGGAGAATAGGGGGGAAATTGCCTGTGTTACCCGCCGGGTCCCAAAGCATAAGTACCCAAAATTTGAATGGAATCGGACAAACTATGTGGATTTGTATAGAGAACAGACAGACAGACAAACATTGAGTTTTATAGGTATAGATAAACACAATTATTTTTTTATAATTTTAAATAATTTCAAACAAACGTACTTATATCTTATATTTTTATCTCGTTCATGCTCATACATATTATAATGCACGCTTGTTGAATCTTCATGCAGGATATATATCAACTGTCCCCCTATATGCAATTTACTCTAAATATTTTAGATATTTATTTATTTTATCGAATCTTATGTCCCAATGTCCAATTGAGCTGAAATTTTGCACACAGACGAATTCTCAATGACAATGTATGAATCAATTATCAGATTCATTAATCAATAAATAAATCCATCATAATTAGGTTACAATTTTTTTTCTTGGACATTAGTTAACGAGCTCACCATAATACGCTGGGTAATATTAAGACTAAAAAATAGAAAATTATATCACATTAAAAAAATAATTTAAACTACTCTTATATTTAAATGTACTAAAACGTAAAAAATAATTTGTCCAAAAAATTTTCGTCTCAGTCTCCGAATAAAAGTGTCGGCGCTTTCGCTCCATCAGCACCAGAATTCTGTAATCATAGATGGTTAGAAGAATTGAGTATAATTATATCTGTATATGTATTTTAAAGTTTATTTCTATAAATTATAATTCTAAATAAATATTATATAAGTAATTTCATCTGGTTTTAATCTAAACCCACACCTTTTGAAATCTTTACAGTCCGCATCGGTATCCGTTTCGGTATCGTCGATACCATTTTATAAATAACGGTATTGTATCGGTGTCGTATATACATCCCTAATTTAAACAAAATAATGATTTATGCATATTTTTGCGAAAATGTGCTAAAACAAATGAAATATTTTTACGTCGGGAAGTTGGGCTGTCGGGCAGTTGATTGTCGGACAATCGGGTGTCGGGAAGCCGACCCAAACCCGTCAAGACAAACCTGTAAGAGACGGAAGAGTATCCAGCAACCCAGACGATCACAGATATGACTTCAAGGGTTGACCGTGATGCCTCCAAAGAAGAAAGATACATCACATAGCACTCAAGGAGTGGAGTAAATTTGTTTGCGTAAAAATAATTCTTCGATTTAAAAATTGCGGTGGTTCATCTAGGTGACGTGTCGCACGTCCCGATGAATCAATCTGCTGTGAATGGAATACTGATTGAATACCACATTAATGTGAAGTGTGAATCAATATCCAATATTGTCCCCCACGACACGCCAGCACCTCGCCCTCCACCCCCTCCCCGCCCGACACCGAGGGGATGAAATCACTCAAACGGATGTCGATATTTGCTGAGTGTGCACGCGCACGAAATTGATTCCAAATAATAGTGCTCACGAAATACAGACGTATAAGCGTGACAACCAAATGTTACAAAAATATCTCCTCACATCAACTATTGTCTTGTATTTGGCCAATGAAGGAAACATCAAGAAACTACAAGTGATGCAAAACAGGGCAATGAAAATCATATTTAAAAAAAGTGAATACACCAGAATTGAAGAAATGAGAAAAGCACTCAATTGCATGGAAATTAAAAAAATACTAATTCATAAAGTTCTCATATTTATAAAAAAAAATTTCAATAACAAAATGCCAAAATATTTTTTGAACAAAATTATTGTAAATAGAGATGGACTTGCATATAACACCAGAAATAGGAATAGAATTAGATTGCCATATAAGAAAAAAATATACACAGAATTGTCTAATGTTCAGAGGTGTAAAAATATGTGATAAAATGCCAGAAAACATGAAGAATATAAAGATGAATGAATTTAAAAACAAATGCTATAATTATTATAAAAATAGTACAGAAATGTAGAACATAACATGTTTTATTTATTATAGATTGTACCATAGATTAGATTAGATGTAAATGTAAATATGTAGGTTGTTATAGATAGTATATTAGTAATAGATTTAAGAATGCAATGTATTAAATACTAGTTAATACTACTAATGCCCCGAAGCACATCAAACATAATACTTTCGCTGTCTGTCTGTCTATCCATCCATCCGTCTGTCTGTCTGTCCACGTAACTTCGTGTAACGCTGAATTCGAATTCAGGGCTAAAAAAATTAAATTAAACGGCCGAAGATGGGGCTTGAACCCCGGGCCAGCAAACCAGCGATGTTGCTACCGCCGAGCCTGCGTTACCCGAAAAAATACAGTACCTACATATAAGACTTAGCTTAAAGACACGAAGCGTTTCATTTTCCGCCAAGGTTTAAAATAGTATGTTTAACTGCCGGCATAGGGAAATATAAAAAAATGTTAAAATAATTTGATGAAAGTCGTTATTACTATTTCATGGGTATCGGCTATAAAAAATTAAATACTTATTCTTTAGGAACCGGCATGTAAATGCACCGTCATTTTTGACGTTTACAGCTAGTTTATCAATAAGTACCTATCATATTCCTGCAAAGTCTACCAAGCAAAACATAACTTTTCATTGCTAACGTAAACATAACTAACATATTAAATTCACCGATAATTATATTACTTAGGCATAGTAATGAATACGCTTATATGTTAGATACTAGCTTTAACCCGTCAAAATTGACGAAACATTGTTTCGCGTCTTTATGCCCTAGTATATATTTATAGTATCATTTTTCTTTATTTTGCCAAAAAAAATAAAAAAACATAATTCACTATGTAACAACGGCCATCACTGACGCTACCAGATGGCCCAAATAATTATGAGGCATAAAATAATAACAAGGCATAAAAAAAGTATAATTTTCTATGTAACAATGTCCGTAACTCAATGCTCCTAGATGGCGCAAATGATAATGAGACGTAAAATTAGAATGAGGTATAAAAAGTAACAAAAAAAACATAATTCTCTTTGTAATAATGTTCATCACTAACGCTACTAAGACGCTTTTCTCACATCCTTAACTATCGATCGAAATATAAAGTAAAATAATGCAATTTTTGATGGGATACAGCTAATAAAAGTATATGTATATGTAATCCCGTATAGGTTAGTTATTAAAGAATTAAGGTTGTTATTACGGTCGTTAGA
>JADDOH010012508.1:0-15341 GCA_016648135.1 Agrypnia vestita | reverse complement strand
AATAAAAAACGTCATTCGGACGCGCCAGATTAAGTAGTTTTTACTGATTTCAACTCAAATAAATTGAATTTGTTTTAATTATTTGCAATAATCTATATAAGGCCTCGATAGACATTTACTTTTTACCCGAAACCTGAAAACGATATTTCAATTGGATATTATTTTGATGTGTTCTTCAGTGAAGCACATGTTCTTTCTGTGGTTCGAAGAATCGCCTAATAAGCCATGCGCCAATGTGTAAGCTCCTGTTGGGCGTTGGGCGACGTTGGCTCGCATTAGCGCTTGGCCGTGCTTGGCCCAATGTGTACAGGGGCCTTAACCAGTGGTCTAGTGATAAGTTTCGTTCAGTTGATTAAACTATCATCGTTCATCATTTGTACTTACTTCATTTTTGAATTGTTGAATTTCAATTGTTCGTTTGCCCGCCAAAATTGTTTGAAATCGTTCATTTGTCAACCAAAAATTAATTCTGGCAAGAGGATGGGGTCAGTCGTGTGTCCACCAAAAATTATCGCTGACAGAGGGTGGGGGGTATTTTTTAATACTGGTTTAAAAAATTTAAACACAAATATTAGAGGTTTTAATTGGATAACTTAGAAATATTAGAAATTTGAAAAAGTATTAATAAAAACTTTAATATTTCAACAATAAAACGAACTTTGTAAATAGCTCTCTCTTAAACCTGTTCCCATTTTAATTGAAACTACTAAATTTTAACCTAACAAATGCTTGAATTTTTTATTTGGTATCTTAGGGGCAGTCCCCATGACTACCTCAGCATGCGCATTTTAGTTGTTTCTAGCTGCCTATTGCAGGTGCTGTACGCAGTCCAGCATTCGGAGCCATTGAGGAGTGTGAGTCTGACAATTGTCTGGTATTTCCCTTTTAATTTTAATGGCATTTTTGGATCACATAGTAGTCCCACCATGAATTTAATATTCATCGATCTCAAACTAATTCTATACATTACACGTTACATCTACTGCCTCCTCAAACATTATGGACGAGTGAACCAAGATATTTAAAGGAGTAACTATTTGGTAAAGTTTCTCAAAAATTAAAAATAATTATTCCTCCAATATTCTTAAATATAACTTCCTCCAATTTCTACATAAATTTCATGCTCCCAATGGCATCTAATTTTTTTTTCATTCAAGCGTCTGTATCCGCCAGCTATAAACATGTTTTCAAATGCTGTAGCTATTGGCTGCGAAGTCTCCGAAAAAATATTTAAATATAAACCTATTAAAGAAGTATATAAAAACTCTTATAATGCATAAAAGCCCACGACGACTTCCTTACCTACCTACCTAAATGGGCAGACTTGAATACATCTGCGGGGTGTGCCATTCCAACAGTGGAGTTTACAGCTTCCCAACAAGCCTCCTAAAAAGGCAATGCAACAATATAATTAATCTCAACCCCTTAATTGCCTAAATATTATTCACAATAATATGTAAATAAATGTTCTTTCGCAGAAACCAAGTGCAGTTGATTTATCAATATGTACACCAAAAATACCTAGCTCTTATACTTTTATTTGTGTGTTCTGAGAACACAATTACCAATAGGATTTGTCCACAGAGGAATGCTTATTTAATTAAGATAAATTATAGAAGTCTCCAGAGACAAAGCTGTGAATATGAGAAGTCAGATCGTGCAGTTTGTAAGCCCTAAGGTAAGGTCATCGTATAAAGAACACTTTCATACTCATAGTTTCATCTCTGTGAGACTTCTATAATTTGTCTTAATTATATATCCAGCCCTGCTAACTGATCAATATTATGCGACCCATTTTCCATGTACCGTTTCATTCAATGATATGTATGCATAAAAAATCTAGTAAATTCAATTTGAAAAAAGCTAATTGGCCAAAATTTAAAGAATGGAAAGTAATCTCGAAAATAATCTTAACCTTGAAATTTCGTCCGAACTTCAAACTCCCTTTCTTAAATATCGCCATAATAATCTTTCCTTCTACCAATCCCTCCAGTATAGTTTTGAGCAGATTTTCATCAATTGTAATTAAAGTAGGTCCGTAACGAATTCCTTTTTTTAATTGTGTAAAATTGGAATGCAATGTTTTAAAATATTTGTTTTTCCATTTGACGTTGGTCAAATGTTTCTTTTAATTTTACGATTTCTGACCAAAAATATAAGGAAACATAAAAGAAAATTGCTATTTATTATTTAAAAACTGTGTGAACGTGTGAAATAAAAAGAAAATAAAGATGGTTAAGCTAACGAAGGCACAGAAAAATGCTCTTAAAATTAAGAAGGCTGAAGAAAAACAAAAGGCTCTTGAAGAAGCACTATTACAGAGAAAAAAAGTAACTATGATTCTATGTGTACTTCTTTTTTTATTTGGTTATTTTTAGTGCCAAAAAGTTGCTAAATACTGATATGCGTAAAATGGCACAGAATTAAAAGAGCCGCATGAATTCGAATAGTTACCTACATAATAACTTTTTGAGTTTGCAGTCCGTTTTTTTAGGAGCTATGAAGTGTGGAGCCGTTCAAACGGACACATGAAAAAACCGACAATACTCTATTGGCATATTCTGATGATATTTTATGCGAATCGTATATTTTGAGAGCACGTTCTCCTGATGAAGCTGAATAAGACTTCAGCGAAACGTCAAGATTTTCTTCTCTGTAAAATATACGTTTCGTATACAATATCGTTTTATTTAATACTTATATATGTCCAACGACCGTAATAATAACCTTAACTCTCGGATGACTTAAATTATTTCTATTAATATATGACCGAACGGGGTCCTAACGGTTCATTCACAATGCTCGCCAGTGTAAATATAGAGATACATAACATCAATCAGTTGATTTTTTTATGAAGAAATATGAAGAAGAGCCTTCGAGTCGTCATACGATTATTCTCGATTTCATGAAACCATCTTCATACTTCAAATAAATAACTTTTATTTCGTTTTTATAAATATTTTATTTCATTGTTTCACGATTACATGGTGCATATTATAGTCAGGGCCGTGTCTAGGTCTTTTCATGATTCTCTAGATGAGAATTTAAAAATGCCGCCCCCTACCTTTTACTACCATCACTCTCTCCCCTATCATCCAGACTAGAAGAATTAATGAATTAGATATACGAGGGATGTATGATAAGTACCCGAGTTGGAAAGGAAATGTAGTTTAACATTTATTTTTCAACTTGGTCTTCTTTCAGCGTACCAAAACATATGATTTCGAAATTAGCAAAATAGGCCTCTGTTTCTGCGACGACTTCCTGAATATCTTTCCACCAAGTTATTTTTTCATGTTTTAAAACATAAAGAAAATTGTATTGGACCAAACCTAATGAATTAAATGGATGAGATAGCAATTCGTAATGTATTCGACCATTTTAATGTGACAATTGCGGACGATTGAGCTGAGGCGTTTGTCATTTTTGTTCGACAAATGGGGCCGTTTTCTGATCGGTTCAGCCTCAAATCAGTCCAATAAATTACCATTTTACTGCCCCGTGATTTTAATTTCTTTCTCTCTATATTCGGTGAAGATGAGATGCCTCGCGAAATCTTAAAAAACGACCTTTCCGGCGGATGGAACAGTTAGAGTAAGTTCACCAGGTAAAGTCCAATGCTTTGATTGTTCTTCCCTTTCTGGTGTGCAGTGATGAGTATATGTTTTGTCGCTATTCAGGAAACGCTGCAAATATATTGGATCAAGCTTAAACATGTACTTATATAAACAGTGCTCCGAAATTTTTAGGTGATTCCGTTTTTGTTCCACTGTGAGCAAACGCAGCACCCACCTCGCCGACAGTTTTCTCATTCCCTATTTTTCGCGTTAGACACTTTGTACGCATTCAATTGAGATATTTACAATATCAGAAATCTTTTTACACGATATCATTTTGTTGACCATATCCTACGTAGTCACCCCAATCTGATGGTCTGGGCGCTCTTCATCAAAAACCGTTATGCGGTCACGCTTAAATTCATTAAACCCATGACTGATGGTAGTCATCGAAGGTGCATGATTCTCATAAACGGAATGGAACATCACATTGATTTTTTCACTCGTCTTCCAGTCCTAAAAGGGAATCAAATTACTGGCGAAATCAAATTTAAAAAATAAAAATATCATTAAAAATTCATAAATTTTGCGTCAGTAGAGCCATCAAGAGCGATATACGGTCCTAATAAAAGAACCTGTATTCAAAACTTAACAACAAAATACATCAAACATAAGATAACTTATATATATTTTTTAAAACATAGAAATAGAGCACACGGAAAAAGTAAGTTAATTTATCAAATAATATTAGAATGACGTCATTAAAAATTATAAGTACGCCTTGAAAAATATATTTAATGTTTGAAAAATGGAATATTCTTTATTCTTTATTATCCAATACACGGGGAATACGGCAACAAAAATAATTCAATCGCATTTGTGATTTTGAGGGATAAAACCTTCACTAAACCTATTTGAACTGATGCAGATTTCATATACTTAACGTTCCCCATAATCCCACGTTCGTAGTTTACATGTGGAAATCTACAATTCCAAAATGGAAAATATGCATAACCTGTTTTTCTGTCGCATTACTGAACCAAACAAATCTATTTTACGATGTGAATTACCACGGAAATTAACGTCATAATATTCCAAATCAAGAAATAGTCCATTTAATTTCTAATATCCGTTAATACGATAGTAGGTACATAAAAGTTTCTATGTTAGGTTTTTAGGTGCTATTAATATTAATTTGAAACGATGAATGAACTTAAATTTATTACTTACATTCCACATTACGATTTTTTGCAGAATGAGATCAAAAGAGAGGTCGATATGCAAAATCTTAGCATATCTAAAATGGAGAGATCCTGGAGACATTTTATGATACAGCTGAAATTACCGTTTTTTCGGGAGGAGGTCAAGGTGAGCAACATCGATACATACATTATGCAGAATATTCTTGACCATATGTTTTTTAAGATCTATGATATTTTCGATAGTTTTTGCGCACATTCATTCATGACAATATTTTTGTGAAAAATATATTTTATATTATTTTTTGTGCTGCTTGGCCAGTTTTTACTGGAATTTTTAATCGAAACAAAAGAATTTTTGTTTCGATTAAAACGAATCGAAACAAAAGAATTTTTGTTTCGATTCGTTCTTAAAATGTAATATTTTAGTCGATCTGGAATGTATTTGAACGAGTTATGGATAAAAAAGATGGACTTCTGATAGAACTCCAGCACCAGATGAGAGAAGCTGACCATCAGCAGAGATTGAGTCTAGCAGCCCTCAGTGACGCCGTTGACATTCAACTGAGTAAGTTTAATTTGAGTAACTTGTTGGTATAGTGGCTATGACTCTGACTTAGCGATCGGTGGCTCGACAATCGGTGATCAGTCACATCGGTCTCAAATTCCTTCGCTTATTATGAAATCAAATAGGCAGTAAAAATGATTCCAGGAAAAGGATTAGGTTCTACAATTCATAAAAATATACTTCGATATTTTTTTTCTTTTTCGGCTTATATAGCTCTTATTTTACAAGATATAGGTAGGTATATGATGATATTATGAGTTCGAGCCGACTCATCCGAGAACGAAGCTAATCCCCGGTACATATAATATTGGTATATTATTTGTAATATACCAATATTATTTGTAATAAGAGCATGGTTTTTATATTATTTGCTGAAATCCTATTGTTACGCTTATGTTAGGATAGTTTTTCAATAGATTTTCTCTACCTAAATAGTTTCCAACACTCCAGCACTAAATTGAATTTTTTTATAAAATAACAAGTAATAAAATAATAATAATAATAATAGTTGGATCGTTTGCATAGCGCCGTTTTCGTGAGAACTCACCTCAAGGGCGCTTCACTTAAAACAACTTACTGACTAAAAACACTTATTTACTATTACATACTTATTCACTATATGGCATGAAAAAAATGCAATTAACATTTAAAACTCTAATAGTTGGGGAGTGCTAGAAAGAATCAGGTATTTTTGCGGAGTGCATACTATGAGTGGGAAACATTACGTAGTGATGTGACGGCCTGATTCTATAGGTTTTTATATGATTGTCTAAACAAATACGTCTTTAGTTGTTTTTTGAACTGTGGTAAGCTGTCTGTTTCTCTCAGTTTATTTGGTAGTTTATTCCACAAATTCTTTACGTCGTACAATATTATACAAATTCTTTATGTCGCGGCGAAATACGTAGACCACATTTCTCCCCTGGATATCCCATATATTCTAGCAAAGATTAAATGGAAACATTGTTTCTATTAGAGTTTGCAAAACAATGGAACCTTTGTGTCCCGCCACAAACTTATTTTTAACTAAATCCTTAACCTGGGCTATGCCGGCTACGAAGAGCTAGTTTTATGATACAGCAATGTACCTACAAAGCACATATTGAAAAACTGCCCATTAAAGATCGTGTACTTCGTTATCTACACTCAAGATTATTTTTAATGGCTCATTTGTCAAATAACTCCCAAATTTATTATCCTCTCAAATATCACGACACTAGAACAGATGGCGCCTGTGAAACAATTTCATAAAAACTGCGCTGAGCAAAAGAAGCCAAAATGTCTGTCATGGTTAAGTTGATATATGAGATTATTTATACAATAAGCTTACACAATTATACATTTAGTATCACAGATAATGTGTTTACAATTAATCCGTAACAAAAATCGAAAATTATTAAAAGATTATTTAATAACCCTTTGTAAGTTGGGTAAAAACCTAAAAAAGACGTGCCGGCGTTCAGTAGAATTTTGATAGTGACCAGATATCTTGCTATATTTCTTTTGCTCTTTTTCTTCTTAAATCTTCCCCTTTTTACTAAATAGATCTGTCCTTTTGCCCCCATCCCTTTATGCCTTTAACTCTTTGAATCTCACGGTTTGTTTTTAACTTAAATACTTAAACCTTTCATTTTTTTGGTATAACTGTTGTTATCGTTGCTATATATTAATACATAACATGTTAATTCTGTGGAAACTTGTAAGATGTTCACTATATTATTTTATATTCATGTGTAATCTGATTTTATTTGTACGGTTACTTTCCCGTAAATAAATAAATAAATAAATAAACCAATATCTGATGGCAGTCATCGAAGGTGCCTGGTCCTTATAAATGGAATAGAATATAATTTTGATTTCCTCGTACGTTTTCGCACCCGAAAAAGGAATCAAATCAAATTTAGTCTTAAATTTGGACGGGGTTCGTTGTTTAATAATTAAACATGATTTTGGAAACTCGGTTACCTACTTTTTAAACATGTATTTAAAATAAAACAATAAAACAAAAATCAAACTAGATATGTATATAGATATGTAAATAAGCATATGATATTTTATTTCGTTTTTAAATTTCTGTCTTACTTCAATGGAATTATGGGTTTTTCTCACAATCCAATGGCACCTTCCGTGCAATGTCAAGTTAGTAATGTCAAGTTAGTAAGCCATGTATTTTTCTATTGAAATTGTGACTACACTCACGAGTCTATTTTAGCGCTCATCGAACAGCGCAGGTAGATTTTATTAATTTAAGTTTTTGGATACTCCTCAACGGATTTGCCACTTATTGTAAAGTAAAAAGAATACGAATTACGATATAATAGAATTTAATATGATAAAATACGAATACGTACAAATTATGAAAACCATTTTGGTTGGCGTAGATAGTTTAACGTATATTCGAGTTTCGATTATTTTTGTATTCAATGACTTGTACCGAATGCTTTTTAAAACTCGATGTTTTAATTTTTCTTTTCATTATGTGCTCCTTTTTCGCCGACTGACTGAATTTATACTCCCTTTATATTAACTCGCCGGCTTGCCGTCAAAAAAAAATTTGGATCGATTTTTGACCCTTTTTCCGTGATCCAATCGAGCTGAAACTTGGCAAGTAGACTTGTGGCGACGATCAAGAAGATCGATCAAATTTTCGTTAAAAAAATGAATAATTATAGTATAATTTCGGATTTTATTGGTTTTTTCAAATTGGAATCATTAGAAAAGTTTGATTAGCAACGGCGGCCCGATAACGTCGCGGAATATTTTCTAAATTTGAATTACTCCATCGGTATACATAATACGTACTTCACTACGAATGTCGAAAATCTAAATTGACCGACAAATGTTTTTAGAATTTAATCTTCAAAGCGTGAAGTGTCTTATCAAAGCTCAAAACATTTGACATTTTAGAAATATATTAAATTACTGTAAGTTTGGTGTTATGTTAAATGTTTTAATTCGTCTTTAATTGTTGTTATATTTTACAAAGAAAGGGAGTATAGTAAAAACTTGGTTTTTATGGGTTAGTTTTATTTCTGTTGCCCTCTTGCCGCCCTTGGCGGCCGGCTAGTCCTACCTAATAGTTTAAACAACCTTATTTATAGTACAGCTATTTTTATATAATAGAATTTCGGGACCATGTTAGTTAGTGGCACACTCGTTTCGATTTATCTTGTAAAAATTATAATTTTTAAGAAGCTATTTCGAATTTCGAAGCGCTTGGCCATATTTACTGGGACGTATACCTATTTCCAGGCATAAAGCGTAATAATCTAATCACGCTCCGTCATGCTGGGCCCGTTTGCTTGGCGCGTTGTTTTGATGAAACCGACAGGGATGCTTTGTTTCACGTAATACCTATATTTACATTATCCTCGTTAACTGAATATTGTATTCAATGAGAGTATTTGAGGGATATGCGATAAATTTTATTTACTTGTACACACGGGAGAAGTGTGCACAGGGTAGGCATTGGTACACAAATAAATTTGGCGTCGTTTAAAATCAATTTCAACTTTAAACGCAAATATGGATGTTGTTAATGGTTGTATAATCCATAGAAAATGTAGCTAAATTTCAAATATTTCTGACCTGCCATTTTACCCGTTTTCTATTTTGCTGCTAAATATTGTAATATTTAATTCCTTGTTCAGGATGAAAATTCAATTTTGTTAATGTTTTTGATATATTTATTTATTATTGTAAACTTAATTTTTAAATTAAAACTAAAAAAAATTTTCGTTACATCTAACCAAAAAAATATTTATATTAATGAAAAGAAAATACTTTTTATTTAATTGTCAACACGTTTTTAGTACAAGTACGTTGTATACTGATAAATAAAAAAAAGAGTTTCTATACAAAGTGTTTCCTTCTTATATTTTTATAATTTTTAAATAATTTTACCACAAATTTATTTCGCTATAGTTGAAGGAGTAATAAATATATAAAACCAAATAATTGTAGTAAAGGATGTTTTTTCGAGGTAATGAAATTTAAAATGAAATAAAACACATACAAATCGTGGTAATGACCACGGTAAGGAAAGATAAAACTATGCCAAGCAATGATATATACTATTGCCTGCCCAACATAAATTGGCGTGCGGCGAGTTTGGAACTAAAACCAGCTTCGCCCGCACACAGCTGTAACCCTCGTCCTGTCATTCAGTTCATTCTCGTCTTTGAGCGCGAGCTGTGTCATCATGATTCCAATATACACTGAATTATTATGTCCAAAACATCCAAAACAGTCCGGGATGGTGCAAGAACAATTGCCAATGAAGTATTAAAGTTTTGCGAAGCTGAAAAAGCAAATAATGGACCGATATTACCGTTTGACAGTTTGACAGATAGAGCGGCCGCCGCGGAGCGCGCTGTTACTCGACCAATTTTCTAATGAAGGCTCTGACACTGGTCACCGTGTAATAAATTTACACCCTGGCAACTTCTGTTACGCGACAGTGACGCCCTCCTTCGCACGCCAAGTTATAGTGGTACGTCTATACGCTAATGATGCCAATAGTTTTTAAATATGATTACAATTTTCGAAATAAATTTGCATAATAGGCATGCAAGCATATAGCTTTATAATAAGCAATTGCATAGTAGGTATGTTCCGGCTATTTACGGTGAAATGGCAAACTAATCTCAGAAAAAATCAGGTTTCAGCTGTCAAATTGGCTGTCACTGGAAAAAATTTTACCAATTCGAAAAACAAACCTCTAAAAAACACTCTACATTTCTCTCCCCGTCTCCCCTACCCATATTATTGTACACAATTAATAAATTGGTATATAAACAATTATTCTCGGGATAACAAAATAAAATGGACGGACGTATGCGTAAAGTTTCTATGAGAAATATCAGGACATGCATCCAAGTGCACAGTGTTATATAATAGCGGTAAAGACATGATTGTAACGCTTTATTTCTCCAGAGAGCTGTTTTATTTCAATAGCAAATTGGGTAAAAATTTTAAATATTGAAACTCACATAGACACTATGTTATGTATGTTTATGAAATCAAATAACACAAACGTAGATTTTGACTTTATATTACTAGATATAACACAAATAAAATCCATTAAGTTTGAAGTAATTAAGGCAATATCTGGATTTTTCGAGCAGCAATAACAATTTGTTTCTTTTCAGTATATCAGAAAACCCAGTTATGAAGAACCTGAGAAAATACAGAATATATTTCTGTATATAAGTTTTAATATCTCTGTAAATTTTCTAGTAAGATAATTTTAACCTATTCATAATTAGTTTTGAGTTTTCAGTGTTTTATAATATTTCTGAACCGTCTATCATTTCATCATAATTCAACCACGCATGAATTCCCGCCCTAAAGATTCCATTTATATTTCTTATTTAACAAACCTCAAAGTGTTTTCTTGGAAGTGAGAGCTTTTCATCGCATCTTGTCTCATAATAGAAAATTCGTTCAAAGTAAAACTCAAGAATGAAAAGAAAAACGAAATAAATAATAATGAACATAATATAAAGATATAAAAAAATTATACGATGTTAAATATAAATTATGAATAAATTTATTAAATAAATCTATAAAAAATATGATGATAATTTTGAGTAGGTATTTATCACGAGAAATCTCTAATTTATTTATTATGCAGTGTTATCATGGTTCCTGGATTGGAATTAATGTTTGGGGTTTTAATGTATCCTTCAAGTTGATTCTTATCGGCTATCCCAAGCCCGACAATACCATCGTGTTTAGATATGTCGCGAAGGGATCGAGTGAAACAGAGAGAATAAAATTTTACAGAGATGAACTAAACCCCTTCTTTGGGTGGAAATATGTCCCCTTCTCGTGTATATTTAAGACATATTTATAATAGACTAAAGACTATTCTCGCATGATTAAATTCCCTAGTAAATTAAACGCATTTTTACAATGGACATCGTATTATTATTTTTTATTTTCATTCCAAAGTGAGTCTCCTTAAGTAAAATCGTATTTTCGTAAATAGCGCTGCTTATGTATTAAGACATTATACTTTTTAAGAGTATTTAGTCTGTCCTTTTCATAATTGTTTCAAAATTTACAAGACTAGTATATTTCTTTTTTTTTATTGAATATTTGAAAAAATCTATTGAAACCATCCGTGGACCAGACCGCGTATCAAGAAATTTACTATTGTTCATGTCTATATATTTTGGTGGTCTGTGGTGGGAATGAATCGTGCAGAGTTGTAAACAGGCGGCAGGTATGATCAATACTCACTGCTTGCCGGATTAATTGATTTACTCAAACATGTAATAAGGGTTTTGCTTAATTAATATGCGAACTATATGCGATTGGAGATAGTGCGATAAAGCTGGCGGTGTGCTAGGCGGCGGTGAGAAGAGTGGTAAGTAGCCGCTGGATGCGTTCACACGGGCCGCCCGATACGTCTGGCGTAAGTATCACATTAACGGAGATGTTCAGCAATGTTTGTGTTGAGCAATTGTTTCACAATGTTGGTGGTCCATAAAGGCAAAAGCAGCAATATCAAAAAAATGCGTGAAAAATGCAAATGAATGCAGTCTTCTAGGACAAGTATTTTATAATGTACTAAATTCGAGTTTTTAGAGAAAATATAGCTCAATCCCATCGAAAACCATGTTTCTAAATCACTATTAAAAGCAAATACATAAATATCCACTTCAACCAATCACCCTTCAAAGATGTGTCACGTGACAAAATGGCCACTTCATACTAAAGTGAGAGTTAATGTTGATTTTAGACTGAAACATCTCAGCAAAGACAGCAGTATTCAATTATGTAAATAGCAAAAGCGGCAATGTCCACTATTTGGAAGCAAACTCATCAATATCTATAGTAAAAAGATAAATATTCATTTATACACATATACCTATAGGGTATCTCATGACTAGTAGCAAAAACTTTACAGGTGAATTTCTACCTTGATAAAGGATCAAAAATGTTCAAACCTTATTTTAATAGTTATGGAGATATGCAACATCAAAGTTTGCATTTTTTTTCAACATTTCTGACTTATTTTTTGCAAAATATTGAACTATCATTACAGTTACTTATGTCAATTATGAAAAATTCATTCGTTTCAATACAACTTAAATAAAATGATAATAACCTTATAAATTATTTTTTTTTAGATTTTTATACGGTTTTTTCTTTTTATTCGACTTCTACTGAGGCGGATGTGTTGGTTGTACATCTTCGACTCATTATTAATGTTTGTTTTTGTTTGTAATGCAATTGTTTGTAAAACTTATTTTCAATAAGATACTGGTTTTTTAAATTCCAAAGGAATTTTCCTTGAGTACTGACAGCTTTTTTTTTGTATTTATCTCAGAAACACTACAGTGAGTTTTTTCGATAGCTTCTTAGTCTACGATACTGTGAAACTGCTCTAATGGCTTTGAAAATTTTACGCTCTGGCATTTAATGGTGCAGTACGTATTTTCTGACTTATTGTTTGTACGTATGCACTTTACATATTCCATATTATTAATTACGTATATATAATCCTCAGAAGTCCAGAGACATGATGTACATTCCCTAATAGATTCCATCAGCCATGCCAAATCCTTGGTTATTTGAAAAATATTTTAAGTTATGTACTCGAACTCATATTATAAATAAAATATGTAGTTCATTTTGTGAAAGTAACTTGTGTCGATATTGTTTCTGCATCCGCTAAAGAAATAAAATAATCAACTTTAAATTCTTGTTGGATAAAGCTGTGGCCAGAAGTAGTCTCCGGAGAAAATGTTTTACACCAATAGAAGATGGAGGAGAAGGTTTTAATGACATGGGTATCCATGATATTCAAGAAATATTGGAGGATCGTTCGTTGAACGAAGAAAAATAAATCGAAATTTTGAATGAAACTACCACAATTCTTCTTCTTCTTCTTCATCAGCCTTCGTCTTTCCACTGCTGGATATAAGTCTCTTCCTTATTTTTCCATTCTTTCCTGTTGTTGGCTAATTGTAGCCATTTCTTTCCCCCCACAGCGACAATATTATCGGCCCATCTCTTTTGAATTCTTCCGATGCCTCTTTTATTTTCCATTTCAGAACTCTGGGATGGAACTCTCACCACAATTAATGATTCAGAAAACAGTTGCAGCGAGGTAGCTATATGTTTCACATTAAAAACTATAAATGAGGGCTTGGAATTGGCTATTAAATTAGATTTTTTTAATTGTAAAGGATCCTATAATCGAAAGAAGTTCGAAATTCAAGAGGGAATTAGAACAGATTTTGGAACCTTATAAGGAAATACGTAAAGATTTATATGCTTAAAGCAGACAGTCGCTTATTACCGATTTTTTGAAGGCTAAAACCACAAGAAATTCAGAGCCCTCCTCCGATGATGAAAATGGGTAAAAAATAAGAATTATTCTCAGTGATAGCGATGATGAATGAATGCTACGTTATATTTATTTATTTATATATGGCTTTTTCATCAATAAACTTAATATGAACATATTAAAAAAGAATAATAAAAAATACTATACAAATATCCATATATAAAATACATGATTACGATTAAGAGAAATTATATTACACGAGTTATTTAAGTTTTATTTTCAGTAAATATGTAAACTTATATATATTTTATATATATATATATATTCCTTAGAATTTTGTAAAATTATATGCAGGGCGTTTTCACGTCTGCCTGGAGGACATGGGCCTAAGCTTCGATAGGGATCTGGAAGCCCTGAAACAACGGAGCCAGTCGACCAAGGACGATATTGATGCCTTGAAACATCGAGCCGAGTGGAGCATGGCCGTGTTACGGTGGGCCACCGCCAGCCGGGCGCAGGAGGCCTGGGACCGCTTCCAAGGGGAATCAATCGTCAAGTATTACGAGAAGGACCTCATGGTGAGATAATTTTGTACCAAATTTAATTTCCTATCCAGCAGTACATCTTTAGTAGGTATTGTTATATTTTGGATAAATTATTGTTAGCAAATCCATTATTTTAACATTTTTCATTTCATGTTATTTTTGCATATAGTTTTATAGCGGTATAAAAAACCGTTAATGTGTTCCTACGATATTGTAGAAATGGAAATAATTTCACGTAATCGAGGATTTTATAGCACTCTACACATTTTGGAGTAAATTAGAAACCACTAGAAAGGTTTAGAATAAACTATTAAAGCAGCCGTACACCCACTGGTACACCGTAGAGGTGCGTCTGTACAGGCAACCTCTAGAGACGTACCGCAGCGTGTGTGGTGTTCGCGTGTAGAGATTTCCAGACCTGTACAGGTGACCGCGGAAGAATTGAAATTCGATTCTTTTTGTCTGTGCGGTGGACAAATCTGTGCGTGTGTGGCGCTCTCAGTTGTAACGTAGCTGTGACAGTGAGAGGTTATGTTGCGTGCAATGTTTTTTAAATTACAAGTCGTAAGCGTTGTACAGTAATCGAAGAATTTATCGAAGTTTATAAATTGGAATAGTTTCCCTGGCGCGTAAAGATTACAACGATCGACACAAAATTGCTGCAAAAACTAAAAGTGTTGGAGCCTGATGCCAATAAGAATATAGTTATAAAATTATTAATTTAAATTAATTATTTAAAATTTTTATTCCTATTTTTGTTTTTAGATTTAACTATAAATAAATGAAAATTAAAAAAAAAAGTTTTATTATGTACCTGCAGATAATCTTTTCGCAGAACTTTAAAACAAGGCGTCATATGTCTCTGGAATAATTTTACCGAGAGCTTGAGGTGATATTATATTAGAGAATTTAATTAATTTTAATCTCCCTATTGCAAGAAATTTAAAAGTTGCTGTTTATCTTTGCTGTGAAGAAAAGCATCTCTTATAATACTATCATTTTTCTGAAATATGGTAGAAACCATTGCAAGCAGTTTTAAGGAATCTGGTTCGTTCATGCGCAAGTGATTATAAAAGATGTATATTATAGATATCTCACAGAGATGAAACTGTATTTCTTATGGCAAAGTAGGTATAGAAGTCATTTGGGTGTACATAGGACTTATGACCT
>JADDOH010012507.1:0-39718 GCA_016648135.1 Agrypnia vestita | reverse complement strand
ATGGAAGACTTTTCAAATTGGTTATCGCGTTTAACAGATTCAGCACCCCATTGCGGCGGACAGAGCGCTCAAATAATAGAAGACAAGGGGCGAAGAAATGCGCAAGTGCATGCGTTATTGTCTTCAGAAAATCCGCCGAAGTGCGGTATTTGCCGGGCAGCGAATCACAGCGCGGCGGCATGTGGAGACTTTACGCGCCGTTCAATACCCGAACGGGCGGCTCTTGCAAAGGATAAAAAATTGTGTTTTTTATGCCTTGATCCCTGGACTCCAAGCCACAAGAACACCTGCCGGGGCCGCAACAAGAGATGCGGCACGGATGGATGCAAACTTTTTCATCACCGTATGCTTCACGGAGCCGCGCGTGTTTTACCGAGACATGCGGGCGAAAATCCACCGTCCGCGGGAGCGCGGACCGATGTGGCGTGACATACAACGGCCCACACAGCGAGCCGCGACGCCGACGATGTAATTTTGTTAAAGGTAATTAAAGTCGACGTGTTTGGCCCGCGGGGGCATTGTAGAACATTTGCCTTGTGCGACGAAGGCTCAACTGTTTCGCTAATTGACTTTAATATCGCCAGTGCGGTTGGCGCTTCCGGACCGACTCGGAATTTATATTTGCATGGCGCGCGGGGAATGTGCGCCACCGAATCGCGTTCTCAATTAGTGAATTTGACTGTTAAAGGCAGCGGATCGACACAATATCCGCTGCGCGTAAATACGGTACGCGATTTAAATTTACCGCCCCAATTGTTGGTCGCAAACAGGGGAAATCGGGCGCGCCGCGAGTGTATGGTGCAACCGAAGTTGTTGTTGGGCATGGATCATGCCCATTTAATAGTGTCGCGAGAAGTCAAGGAGACGTCGGGTGCCGAGTACAATATATTATCGCGCACCGCACTAGGATGGATAAGACACGGGGCCCGGTCAGGCCACCCAACCATCGCCGCACCGACGCTTTCTATTACGGCAGAAGCGGCCCCCGCGGAGGGCGCGCTGGAAGCTCTCGTGAAAATGCATTTTTTAATTGACTCGTGGGGAGTGACCGCCGCAGCGCGCGTCAGTGCAGCGGATACCCGAGCAACCTACGTGATGGAAGCCACCACTGTACAACTTGCCAGCGGTCAATGGGCCACCGGTCTTCTGTGGAAGAAAGAAGACATATGCTTGCCGCCGAGCCGGCAATGCGCTCTGAACCGCCTGAGCGGAATAGAAAGAAAAATGGCCAAAGACTCCGCCTTTGCGGCGGCTTATCGGGCAAGATCGCCCAGTATGTGGAACGGGGTTACGCCCGCGTCCTCAGCGACCAGGAGACCGCCCAATTAGGTAGGCGTCACTGGTACCTACCGCATTTCGCGGTTTTTAACCCCCGAAAACCGGGCAAGATTCGGGTGGTTTTTGATGCTGCGAGCAAATGTCGAGGCGTCTCCTTGAATGACGTCCTCTTGACTGGACCCGATTTATTGAGTTCCTTATTAGGAAATATTTGGCGTTTTCGGGAAGGCCGCATAGCTCTGGCGGCCGACGTGCAAGATATGTTTCTGAGGATAAAAATTCGGGAAATGGACCAGGAATCTCAATTATTCCTATGGCGGGAGCAGGGAGGAGAAGTGCAGACATATAAAATGACTTCGATGGTTTTCGGCGCCACCTGCTCACCGGCAAGTGCACAGTATGTGCGAAATAAAATCGCTGACGTCAGCGCCGCACAATACCCCGCGGCGGCCGCGGCGGTCCGAAATAAGTTTTACATGGACGACTATTTGGACGCCGTAGATACAACGGCGGAGGCCGTAGATATGGCCCGTGACGTCACCGAAGTACTGCGCCGAGGAGGTATGCACCTCGCTAATTGGGCCTCGAACGACCCAGAGGTGTTAGAACATATTGCGCCACATTTGCGCGCTTTGGAGCCGGTCCAAATTATTGGGCCGGACACCACTACCGAACGTGTGCTAGGCATCAGCTGGGAGCCTGCAACCGATAAATTTGTATTTAAATTTATAAATTTACCAGAGCTGGAGGCGGACGAGAGGCCAACTAAACGCCAATTACTGAGCGCGGTAATGCGCATATTTGACCCGGTCGGCTTCATGGCATGTATAATGATCCGGTCGAAGATTTTACTTCAGGCAGTTTGGCGCTCTAAAGTCGGTTGGGACCAGCGAATTGAATCAGAGCACGCCAAGAAATGGCGTAATTGGCACCGATTACTGCGCGCTAGTGAATGCGCTATCGCTCGACAAAGTGTATCGAGCCGCCGTCGCAAAGTATCATTACATGTATTTTGCGACGCGTCGGAACAAGCATGCTGTGCCATAGCATACTTTGTTGAAGAAATTGACAGCCACAGAACGGTGGTATTCATCGCGGCCAAAACGAAAGTCGCTCCCCTCAAACCCCTTTCAGTTCCACGATTAGAGCTACAGGCGGCTCTAATGGCCGCGCGCCTCGCGGCGAACATTCGGTCCGAGCACACATGTTTCATAGAGCGCACAGTATTCTGGACAGACTCGACCACTGTACTGTGTTGGTTACGAACGGACCCACGTAGCTACTCGGCTTTTGTAGCAAATCGCCTGGGCGAGATAGATGAGATCTCACATTCTGCCTGCTGGAAGTGGGTACCTACAAAATTGAACCCGGCCGACATCGGGACTCGGGACTCAGAACCGCCGGACTTGACACCTACAGGCCCTTGGTTTAGCGGTCCGCTATTTTTACGGAAACCGGAAGTAGAATGGCCGCAAGAGAGGCGACCACCGCAACCCGATCCGCAAAAATTAGAAACACGACCTGCAATATGCATGCAGATAAATCGCGCGCGCCACGAAGATGGCGCTTTGCCTGATATCAGGCGTTCTTCGTCGTGATTAAAATTAATACGTACAACGGCGTGGATACGACGATTTGTGAATAATTGCCGGCGCGGAAGACAGCGCGCGCTCGGCGCGGACTTAGTCGCGGAAGAGCGATTTTCGGCGGAACGATCCTGGATCCGGAAAGCTCAAGCTGAGTCATTTGGAAACGAGCTCGGCCTTCTTCGGCGGGGGTGGCCCTTACCCCGTACCAGCCGACTATATGCGACGACACCGCAACTAGACGAGTATGGAATAATCCGAATGGACTCGAGATTAGCCTCCACTACCGTGGCCGACATACCACCCGGCCTCAGAAAACCAATTATATTGGACGGCGGACATTCCTATACACGCCTGATGATCCGTTATCACCATGGAATGCGGCAGCATCCCGGACCGGAAGTGACAGTGGCGGATGTGCGCGAAAATTACTTTGTTTTACGTTTGAGGCCCGCCGTGCGTCGTATACATTTTGAATGCCAGCGATGTCGCAACAACCGGAGCAGACCCCAACCACCTTTAATGGGACAGCTGCCAGATGCGCGACTGGCCCATCACAACATGCCGTTTACCCACTGTGGGGTGGATTATTTTGGACCACTCCAAGTCACAATTGGCCGGCGCAAAGAGAAGAGATACGGCGCCTTGTTTACCTGCATGACAACACGCGCCGTCCATTTAGAATTAGCAGACACACTAAATGCTGATTCGGCCATAATGGCCCTACGCCGTCTTGCAGCTCGTCGAGGTCATCCAAGATATTTATATTCGGATAATGGGACGAATTTTAAAGGCGCAGCTCGAGAAATAGCCATCGCGCTGGAAGAGCTGAAATCAGATCCGTCCATGCGCAATCACCTAGCGCAGACGGGCATGGACTGGACATTTAATCCCCCGCTGAGCCCCCACATGGGAGGCGCGTGGGAAAGCTTAGTGCGATCCATAAAAAGAGCACTGGAAGCCATTTTGAAGGAGCGCGCCCCGCGCCCAGAAACTCTACTGACGGCATTTGCTGAAGCCGAGAACGTGGTGAACAGCCGCCCGCTCACGCACGTCTCAGTCAACCCGATGGATGACGCCCCGCTTACACCGAACCACCTACTCTGGGCGCGGCCGGGCGACATTCTCATCTCGCCACATATGGACCTCTGGATGAGCAGGTCTGCCTCAAGAAGCAGTGGCAGTTCGCTCAGCAGCTTGCCGATATGTTCTGGCGCCGGTGGATTCGGGAGTACCTCCCAACCCTCGCTCAAAGACGGAAAGTGGCAGGAGCCGGCCCCTCCGCTTCGGGAGGGGGCCACCGCCATCATTGCCGACTCCGCCCTGCCCCGCAACAGCTGGCCGAGAGGAGTCATTGTGGAGGCCACACCCGCCGCCGACGGCCAAGTCCGCGTGGTGCGGCTACGGACTGCTTCCGGAGACTACGTGCGGCCGGCGACCAAGGTCATCGCCCTGCCGACGCAGCCGACGTCGGAGACAACATAGACGACATCACTCCGCCGCCGGAGGTCCTGTACTTCCTCTTGGTGTGACGACGTCACACGGGGGTGGTGTTCTGTACAGGACCTTAAATGCCATAGGCTCGCCGAGCGCGAGGCATAAAAACAAACAATAATAGGTGTAACATTTGTGTGAACAATAATGTGATAATTAATTAATTAATTAATTAATAATAATGAGTGTTTATTCTAGGTTTATTCGATATCATAAGTTTATGCATAAGAAATAATTTTATGAATGGAGATAGTGATTCATTTTAGAAATGGCGGTAGGCGGAGCGAGGACTTAATTGCCACCGCCGCCATCTTGTTTATTGTTCTCCACTAATGAGATTATAATGACCGATGACGGGCGCCCCGCCACCCGCTACGGCGCCAGCGGGGGGTGGGGCCCACCCGCCATGCAGGTATTTTGCTAATGACAGCCTTTGTGTGAATGAAAATTGTTTGTCATTCATTAATATTTTGTCATAAATATGTGTGATGAATTTGTCGCTCACATTTTGAGTAAATTTATGTGTAATGATGGTTCCTTCCGCGATTGACCGGAGAACATTTTGAAATAAAAGTTTCCGTCGGTCTCGGCAATCGTGGAACCGGTTATTGTAAATGATTGTATAACCTGATTGTATTTTTGACCTTTATGTAAATTTTATAACTTATAATTTTATGTAACTTTTCTTGTTTATTACTTGTAATTTTGTGTAAATTTTATAACTTATAATTTTATGTAACTTTTCTTGTTTATTACTTGTAATTTTGTGTAATTTTATTTCTTGTAATTTTATGTAACTTTTTCCTGTTTGTTGCTTGTAATTTTAATAAACGGGGGTTTGGCGGTCTTTTAATTTCGAAAACTGATGGGAGATAAAGGGTTTGGTTATTTAATCTAAAGATGAGCAGATTCCCTTGCCCAGGGCTGCTATTATAATTATTTAAACATATTTTTTATCATCTTTGGCAGTTAAATTAATAACTGCGCAATAGATTCCCTAGGTGGTCGTGCAGGTGGCCGAAGTTAACAGCATCTTCACCCGCCTGACACGGCCAATAGCCAGCGTCGGGTTTTATGGACCGCACGTTAACGGTACGTGGCGGGCCGGATGCTGCGTAACGCGCAAAACATCACCAAGATGAGTGATATTAAATTGAACCAAACCCGACATGTCGTATATCACCGCAATCGGCATGTCATTTCCTATTAGATTTCGTCATAAAAATTGATATTGGATTAGTCTGAGAGGAGATGCATCTTAAATTAGAAATCGCCCCTTTCAAGGCGATTTACGAACGCTGACACATCCAGGCGTACCTGTCATAATGTAGTTCACACGCGGATGTGTCAGGCGTTCATTTTTGTGTTTAAATGACAGATACAGTACTTTTCTGTCGTGAGATATCTTTAAAAAACCGGCCGAAATTGGCCGCCGCTGCACGGTATCACAGCGGCTTTCGGGTCGACCCAGCGGAGATGCGCGCGGTCCACCACGGGCAGCCTCTGGGTGAAAGTAAGATGCATCTCCCCACTCTGGCTAATCCGATTTCAACCGTTAAAATTCCCGTTATGTCTAGTTTTAGGGGTATAAATAAAGGATGGTTTCGTGGACGGGCATCCTCAGTTTTCGGAAACATTTTTTACCTAGTTACTCTGCCCGTTCGCGAAGCCGAATTTTTGTGAAAAAACAGTGTTTAATTTCTGAATTTTCTAAGTGTTAGATTTTTTGTGTTTTTGAATAATTTAAATTCTCTTTTTTGTAAAATTAAATTCATTCGTCTTCGCCTGTGGTGAAAATATTTACCACGGTGAATTTCTGATACCGCGAGGCGGAGACCCACCCTATTAGCCTATTTTTTAATTCCGAGCGAGCTTCCACATTTTTTTTGGGTTAAAAAATAGCGTCGAGATTGGTGCGCAGCGCTCGTGCGTACCATTCTTTACTCTATCATAAATGGATTTCCACACATACGTTCCACACATAATACTTATCTCCACTGCATTCAGTCTACTTTCGTTCCTCTTCTGCCAGCTCCAGGCTTCACTTCCATACAGAACTTCATTATGTACCGTTAGTTTTGCCTCGGTAGACATATTTCTATTAGAAATTAGGAGTTAATAAATATATATTAAGAATCATTCGTCAACCGAAGTTTCGCCTGAATCACAACAGGCATCTTCAGGGTGCCTTGTTAATAAATTTCTGTCACGAGGGGCAGTGCGAGCACGTCCGTTCGTATCGGAAGCTTATTACCAAGTAAGGTCTGGCAAGTCAAAATCTAAATTTGGGTACTTCGGTCATTATTAGCCTTAATGGTTTTTGGGAATTTTGTATTGAATATTGGGAATAGCGTTTGTCTGGTTCCTTGTGATGCGCTTTGTACTCGATATTGCTTCTACTGTGTCGATATTTATCTGTTTGGTGGTTGTATTTAATTGATTTTTGCGCGTTAATATGTTATTTTCACTATGAAATCTACTGTTGAATAAAAAAAATTTCCATGCCGGTGGGAGACGTATACTATCATCTCTATTTTTGACGATATTTATTCTTTTATATATCTCTATAGCTTCTCTAAATATCCTTACTGTTTCATTTTGGACATTCGCTATTATTCGTGTATTATTAAAGTCTATGCTGTGGCCCTCTTCGAGCATGTGTTGGACAAGCGACGATGTTAGTTTTTTGTTGGTCATATCAACTTTATGTTCAGCAACCCTAGCAGATATCTTTCTGTTGCTTTTTCCAACGTATGTCTTGTCGCACGATCTACGCGGTATTTCGTATATACCATGGGACTCTAGATGTATTTTGTCTTTTACACTGCGTAGAAGGCTAGATATTTTGTTTTCGGTCCTAAATATCGTTCTTATGTTATATTTTCTAGATAGACGGCCGATTTTATCTGTTGTCCCTCTTATATATTTCTAAGTAGACGGCTGATTTTATCTGTTGTCCCTCTTATATATGTTTACAATTATTTCATTTTGTTGTAATTTTGTTGCTTCTTGAATTTCAGACATAATTATTTTAATTTGTTGTAGTTTTATTTATTGTTGACTTTCATATTTGATTTGATAACTATTATTTCATTTGATGTAATTTTGTTATACTTTATGTTAAGTAATGTTTTATTTTTCTTTATATATCACTTTATTAATTGTTTTTGATAGAATTATACCTTATCTCCTTTTTTATTATTACCTATCAATCTAAACATGTTTATATATATATATATATATATTGTTTCTTTTCTTTTTTATTTTCTGGAAGGGGAGTGCTGTAGCGGTACCTGTTCAACCCTGTGCCATGTACCTATCGCCCGACCCAGAGTTTTATTTATATTAACATAATAAAAATCTCCGCGATATAAACAAAAGGGTCGAGCTAGGGACTTGGCGACACCACACCAGTCGGGCTTCTGCCGTAAGATAGGGCAGACTTCCACGCGTCATCTATTTCTTTATTCGTCATTACATAAAATATTTCTTGTACACTTTAACTTGCTTCCGGGGCCTATCTCCGGGAAGAAATAAACAGTAACAGCATATCGTTCTTTCATTCCATCGACCACGAACATTCACAACAGTGGTGACCCCGACGTGATACAGTTTATTTTCGATTTGGGAAGCCGATGGATGAAAGACGCGATCTCGAGTGAACAGTGATGTGACAAAGGACACGGGCGGAAGCAGAAAAACAGGGGCCAATTGCATAACCAAATGTTAAGCCTGGCCGTTCATCAACCGACTCATCCAGCGCCGACTCACTGTGCGCTCGCAATGGCGAGCACCGGCATCTCCAGCATCTTCAACTACAAGACTGCGGATGTCGGACATTCGTCACCAACAACACCAGCAACGCCGACTCACTGAGCGTTGGCAAGTCAACAAGCGCCGACTCACCGCGCGCTCACACTTGCGAGCACCGACATACCATGCGTCCTCGACTCACCGGACGGCGGTTGTCGGGCGCTCGTAACCAGCGACCAGCGCCGACTCACCGTGCGCCAACAACGCCGACTCACTGTGCGTTCCATTCTGCAACGCCGACTCACTGCGCGTTCGCAGCAACCTGTGCCGATTCATCATGTACCTGCAACCCGTGCCGACTCACCGTGCACCAGCAACCCATGCCGACCCACCATGCACCAACAACCCGCGCCGATTCACAGAGCACCAACCATCAACGCAGGGGTGCCCAGGGGGATACAAGCCGCCCACGCTTCTCCGCCTGCATTCAACCATCACCATCACCAGCAACGCCGACTCACTGAGCGTTGCCAACTCAATCAGCGCCAACTCACCGCGCGCTCTCACCTGCGAGCACCGGCATACCATGCGTCCACGACTCATCGGACGGCGGTTGTCGGGCGCTCGCAACAAGCAACAGCCAACAATAAACTTGAGCATCGCGGAGCACCGAACAACTAGCATCGCAGCATTCCTCGTACCCACTCCACCCATCGAGGAAGCTGCTGGAAGGGGAGTGCTGTAGCGGTACCTGTTCAACCCTGTGCCATGTACCTATCGCCCGACCCAGAGTTTTGTTTATATTAACATAATAAAAATCTCCGCGATATAAACAAAAGGGTCGATCTAGGGACTTGGCGACACCACACCAGTCGGGCTTCTGCCGTAAGATAGGGCAGACTTCCACACGTCATCTATTTCTTTATTCGTCATTACATAAAATATTTCTTGTACACTTTAACTTGCTTCCGGGGCCTATCTCCGGGAAGAAATAAACAGTAACAGCATATCGTTCTTTCATTCCATCGACCTACGAATATTCCCAACATAATTAAATAAATAAATAAATATATGGTAAAAATAGCTGTTGATAAAGGTTATTCCGTAATATCTTTATCTGTTTTATTTCTATTTTCAATGTCCGACTGGCGTTTAACTACTTTGTCAACTATTTGTTTAGAGAATCCTTTACATTGTATTTAATTTAGTTCGAAATTGACGAATGAATCTGCTTTTTCTACACCACATTGTAAATATTTAGCAAGGAATTTTGATAACGATTGGAGAGGCGACCCTACTGAACTGACTATAGGCCTGAGTGGAATGTCTTTTTTTGTGGATTTTTGTGGAAAACTCGTAAAATTCGTAAAAATAATAGAATAGGTTGGCCGACGTTGGCTCATGTGTGATTGCTATCAGCCATTTTGCGAGATTGGCCGACGCTGGCGCTCTGCCTAGGTTGGCCCAACGTGTATTGGGCCCATAAAACTTGTTCGCAATTTTATTCAGACGGCAACATTATTTTGTCATTTGTTTCTATTATTTTTCTCTGGAAATGGAAAGTTTATATCTCTTTTCTATGACATTCTATGATGGAAAGTTATTAGCGAAGTTCCGCAGAGCTGTCATCGCGGGTTTTTTAATTTTGTTAAATTTATAGTTTTACAAATGTTTGCCAAAAAAGTATTTAAAACATGTCAAAAAAATTATCTTTCGTTTTATTCTCCGTATTCTTCGAGGTTTCTGAGCTCCAACTCCTCACCTTCTTTAAACGTAAAGTTTTGCTTGAATTTATGGCTAACTAAATTAAATAACTATCAAGATTTTATCAATTTTGATTAGCTATTTTTTGTTTTTTAGATTAAAAATGAAACAGCATTAGACCCGCTGGTCGACACTTTCGGTCGCCGGCACACTTATCTTCGCGTGTCCTTAACTGAGAAATGTAATCTGAGATGTAAGTAGTATTGAATTATTTAATTAACAGCTTTGTGTTTCCAATTGAAAGTTTATAAATAATCCGTATTACGTAAGGCTTCAATGCGTAAGTGTTTTTCAATTTATAAACCACTTGTCGTTGTCTTATTGAAAATTTGCTTTTTCTTCATTCCTCACTTAAATCTTCACACTACATTTTCCATGTATCTGTCTATACATGATATAAGCACGCGATGCCGGCAAGACGAAAGTTTCTACGGACACAAAAGAGATATTTTCATAGCTCATTATAGAGACTGTGTACTCAGAATGATATATATTTTTTTAATCAACCTGGAATAGGGAAGTCTTTATAGGATATTTCACAAGATTCAGATCATACTGAAGGAATGCAGGGAAAGGGGGCTAAATCCAAGATAATGGTCCCATTGCATATACAACGAAAATGATTATTTCACTATATTATTGAATGTGCTAATAACAAAATGAAAGATAATTTACGTTTAAAAAGTAAGTATTAAATAAGATATTACACTTTATAGTTTCGAAAAATGCAATGCATATTTTGACATTTCATAGGCAATATATGAGGTTAGGTTAGGTTATAAGGTTTGGTTAGGTTAGGTTATTAGGTTTGGTTTGTTTAATTAAATTAACAGGACATTAAATTATATAGTGAAATATTTATTTTCATTGTATGAACAACGGGACCATAGTCTTGGATTATTCCACAGAAATGAATAAAATGCCACATGTGGATATCATCAGAACTTAAAGTAAATAACTAAAAACTGTCAATTTATTTTAAAACTTTAATTTTTGTAAATTAAGAACGTAATAATTTATTTTATTTTTTTCTTTAAAAGATCCTTTATACCTCAGGGCCGGTTGTTTCAAGTTGGATTAAAGTAAAAGTTTGTTTAAAGCGTAGATTTTAGCGTTCTCCACCAATCAAACGATCCGTTTCCGTAAAAATCTATCCTTTGAATGAACTTTTATTTTAATCCAACTTGAAACAACCGGAACACAATATTTTAGTAATTTTTATTTATTTAATAGATAACACATATAATTTCATTTATAACAATAATAATTAGCAAATATTAACAATCAAATTATTTTTATATGTTATATCTCACCAAAAATAATTAAGATTCTTGTGTGTGGTGAGGGATATATTATTATTAATAATACACTTCAAAGTTAGCACTATCTGATGTTAAGAGCTATCTGAAGGTCATTGTAAGATTACTGGCTGACCTCGCTTACATGTTTATTACATTTATGCAAGTCATTGTAATTACAATTAAAACTTATTTAAAAATGTGTACATATTGTTCACATTTACATTGTCCACTCCGTTCAGTACAGTGGACTCTGGACTATCCAGAGTGCACTTACTAGTTTGCCAATTAAGCAAGCTAATAAATTAATTAGTTTTTTTAATAATATTATTATTTAAAATGAAAAATTGTGAACACATAATTTTATGGGACTTCCGATTGATGACGCTTAGCAAATTATTACATACTTGGAAATCAGTGTATTCACGGGGGGTATGACGGTGGGCATGTCACTGGCTTCTCATACCAGGGGTGCCAGGTTCAATTCCTGGTGAACTCACAATACAACCATGTGATGTATTATGAGCCGGTTGATTTTATCTCTTTTTTTATTTTTAAATGTTTGCATATTTTCATTCATTTTATTCTATTTGATAAATTGTACGTGTTAGCATTTACAATAATATTCAGTTTTATTTTTTCCAATTCTTTTCTACACCTATCAAGATTGTACTGTACTACTGTTAGCTTTATATAATAAAGTAATAACTTAAAACTTTCATTAACATTAATAAAAATTCCTTGTGTTATTATTAGCTTTTTGGCAGTCGCAGCAGAGTGTACATTTGAGTTTACAATTATGTTTTTCCTCGTACCATTATGCAAAATATATTCGGGTTGAATGTGCGGGCTATTTTGATCCGTTATTTGAACTGCAAAATTTTATATTAAGCATGAAGTGCGCAGCTGCTACAAAAGTTGTGAAACAAAAAAATATCTTTAAAATTGAATTGCATTTGCTAACTAAGAAGTTGTCTATTGTCTGAACAAAGTATTTCATATACATATTTTATACATTATAAGATTATTACACTGAAACTTTGGTTTACAAACGACTCTATTTTCAAATAATTTGGTGTACGAATATAAACGGAAAATGCTTTAGTTTATGAACAGAATTTTGGCTTAAGTATAGTCACAAATATGAAATATTATTTTCAAAGTCTGATGAATAAATGTAAGATTTTCTTAGGTCATCGATCCACGAATTGTGCGCAAAATGGAGTGAGATGCAAAGTTTTGTGGAAAAGTAAATGAATTTGTTTATTAATAATGTCATTCTCGCTCGTTTTCCCTCAGTTGACATGTTCACATTAGAAATTGAGAATGATTGTGTGTATAAATAAGTATGGGTACCTTTGTGAAGCGCTATTTTTATTTAATTCTATATTACGTAAGTCAGTTAGTTGTCTTAAATCATTAGTTGTAATTATAGAGTTTTAGCGTAGGCCTTAAGGATCCTTTCCACACGTGAATCAGGACTGAATGGAGATGTTACTGAGGACAAGGCAACCCAAAGGGTGGGCCCGAGAAGACCAGTCATGGCAAATTGCAAAGGAATACACCCAGACTCTAGAGGTTAAAAGGCTGGGACCTGCGGTGGAAAAGGAGAAATAATTTGGAGAGACATCAGAGACAGTGTTGCGAGAGTAACAGGAAGTGTAGAGACAGTGTCAAGGAAGAAGTTTAGAGATTCTGGCTGCACTGTGTAAAAAACAGTGGTTAATTACTCCAAACATCTTTGAAAGAAATGAGTTGACGGAAAGTGGATGGCACGAGGAGCCGCGAACGAAACCAGGCAAGTCATTTCGTGCCGATTATCGACATGACAGGCGTCGCCCCTTAAGAGAACGAGCGTTCATCGGAAGTAGATGAAACTTCAGGCCTTGTCAGCATGCCATGGACCAGACATCTGTATGAAGAAAGAACAAATAGTGAGGTAGCTTCAAGACTAATTTTAAGAATTATAATTTTTCTCAACGTTTGTGTGTTTATGTACCTCATGTGTTTTTTTCTCTGTGGCATTAAAGTGTGGATAATATGCTTTCTTGTTTATTTATACTCCACTATCCTTCCATAGTGACTATTGTTAGTGGGTCAGGGAAGCATTTGAAGATCTGAGGCACCCTGCACAGATCAAGTTCGTAAACGGAGGTTCCACTATATACATTTTGGATTTTTTCATATCATCTCAGATAATCTATCAAAATACTAAAAAGTATATTTGTAATTTTATTAAATCAAGTGATGGATATGTTTTAGCACAGTTTTCTTATTATTTCAGGTACGTACTGCATGCCAGCAGAAGGAGTGAAGTTAACACCGAGAGACAATTTGCTGACTACCGAAGAACTCTTGCAGTTGGCAGCGGTGTTTGTGAAGCAAGGAGTCACCAAGATACGGCTCACCGGTGGCGAGCCTACTGTTAGGAAGGACATTGTGCACATTATAAGTAAGCACACTGTGATTATCTGTTTATCTAGTATTTCATAATACTTGATGTAATCATATTTGATTATCTGTAATTTCATAAAAACATATTTTCTTGCAATAATATTATTTACATGGTTAAATCAATTTATTCGTCATTATTAGCCCTAATGAGTGTGTAATTTTCATACATATTGTTATATTTAGCTCAAATGTTTGCCGAAGCGTAGCCGCAGTTAGAAATATAGTTCAATAAATATTAAATAAGGATGAAAAAAACTGTGTACTGTTTGTTATTTATGAAAACTGTTGCCTTTCTTTTTGAAGTAATAATATCCAACATATTTCAAGCAAAGAATTGCGAGTTTACAGAAACTTTTTGGATTTTATTTTTAATAAAAATCCCAATTATAATAATTTCATTGTCTGTCTGTCCGTCCATCTGTCTGTCTGTCTCCGTAACTTTGTATAATGTCTGTAACGTCTTTACAGTAAATTTTTTTTTGGAAATATTTTTATTATGAAAAAATATCAAATTTTTTTTTACAAAAAAATTATTTTTACAAAAAAGAAATTTTTGTATTTTTATCGAATTTTTTTTTTAAACTAAAAAAAATTGTACTGTCATTTTTGACGGATTACAGCCAAAATATGTAAAATTCGCGCGCTTACCATTGATCACCCATTATTCTTTCACAATGTTAAAAGTGTAGGAATATAATATTACATCAATACTCTTACTTTAGGATAATATAGGAGGTAATAGCATGTGATATGAAAATAGCTGACTGGTCTTTTGGGACGAGGCTTGCACTCCCCCGCGTCACCAGACGAGTGTCTTACCACTGAACCAACATCTTAGATTTTACCTTCAACCTTTTGCCCCACTTTATTACACTTTTTACCTCACGGTTACACACTGTTCGTTATCCCCAGAATGAAATTTTTGTCCTGTTTAGAATAATTCACTAGACCAACGAGCATGACAAATATGGCACTGATACATTGTTTATCGAAAACCTCAGCTGGCTGTGAAAGAGGATTATAATAAGCAACGAAAAATTGAATTTACTACTGTGACTTTAGAATCACTTTTCTATGTCAAGATTTTGTATTTAAATCTATATACGTTTGTGATTTTCCAGAATCACTAAAATGTCTACCAGGGTTGGAGACCGTTGCGATGACCACAAACGGTCTGACTCTCACCAGGCAGTTAGTTTCCCTCCAGAAAGCTGGTCTGGATGTCATCAACATATCACTTGACACTCTCAAACCAGAAAAATATGAAAAAATGGCCAGGAGCAGGGTAATCTTACACATTCCTAACCTTGTAATCCAAACTTGAGGACATTTCACCTTATGGTTTATTATGATAATTTTGTTACTGTCTAAAAATACTCCACTAAGGTGTCCCATTAAAACTTTAATATGTCACCCTTTTGCATTCCAATGTTCACCGCAAGGCAGGACATCATTGTGTGTAGAAATCTGACAAATATTTTTCTCACAATTCAGCAAACATCCTAACAAAATTTTTGTTGAATTTTGTTGAACTGATTCTTCAGTTTATTTGAGTGCTTTTGAAATGTTGGTGGATGTACCTACTGCACCGCACTGATGTTAATGTTTAATTTTAATTCCTTTTTTTTTCAGGGTTTTGAGAGAGCAATGGCAGGAATTGACTTGTCTCTGCAGTTGGGCTACAGCCCTGTTAAAGTTAATTGCGTGGTGATGAGAGGTACTGATTATGTCTTCCCTCATTCCTTGTAAAACCTATATCTAATAATACAATTGAACCACGTTAATTTAAAATTCATGGGACCCAAAAAATCATTGCGAATTATGCGGAATCCCGTTAATTCGACATTCGAGGTACAAATAAAAATCGCGATGCGATTGCAAAATCTGCCAAAAATCGTAAATCTCATGAGAAAAGCCATTAATTTTGTGAAAAATGTCTGTATTTTTGCTTATTTCAAGAAATCATTTCGAAATCACAATATCTAATAAAGTTAATACGAATATCGCAACATTTCTGCTACTAAAGTACAGTAGCCGGCAAACATAATTTTACAGCGTAGTGGAGGAAGTTTGCGCGTGTACCATTCCACCAACAAGACCTAAATTTTGTCTTCTGCGCATCCCCCCACAAAGCCAAAATTTTTCAAAAAGTTTGCCGGCGACTGTACCCGATGTTATATTTGTTGTTCTCACTTGCGAAAAAAATCAAAATATTTTTTTCAATTTTGTAATTTTTTTAAAAATTTCAAATTATGTGACCTAAAATGTATTTATTTATGGCGCAAATGCTTAAAATTATTTCGAATTATCGGGGTCAATCTACTATGAAAATGACATTTTGTAACTTGTGGGTTTTAAAAATTATGAATTATGGCATATCTCAAATTATCGGGGTTTGAATTAATGGGCTTTTACTCTAGTTTCTAGTACTTTTTCCCATGAGCCTGTCAATAATGACAGGAAAAATTCCTATTTTTATATTTACCCAGAATTGTAAGCCCCAGTTGGCGGGAGCCTTTGTACCTTCTGGTATTGAGTTACTTTACAAATTATTGAACTCGGGAAGTACAATAACTCAGTTGATTCATTTGAAAAATTTAATGTTAAGAATAATACATATTTATTTTATAATATCCAGTCAAATGATAAAATTACAGACAATGGTAGATTTATTTTATTGGAGATATGCATGCATACAGCTTACTTAAAGAGTAATTACATTAGAGTTTTTCAAAAGACAATATTTTCGTGTTGATAATTTGTTTATTTATTTTAGATTTCAATAATAATGAGGTGTGTGATTTTGTTGAATTCACAAAGGATAAAAATGTCGACATCAGGTTCGTGAAATACTCAATTTAATTTAACAATTAATAGAAAGTATGTTTTAAAACTATTCTAAATAAAATAAAATAAAATTTACTTAGAGAATGACGGCTGTTTATTTTATTTCAGATTCATAGAGTACATGCCATTCAGCGGAAACAACTGGAAAGACAACACCATGGTCAGCTACAGAGAGATGGTGGATCAAATTAAAGCACGGTGGCCGACATTTACAGCTTTGAAGAATGCACCCAATGATACGTCAAAGGTTTATACACTCTTTATTTTTTTTACAATGTACATCTCCATTTCTTTTCACAACAATACATATTTAAATGAAGTCATTGTTTTTCTTATAATCTCTTCTGTAAGGTAACTTCCAGAAAAATTATATTATTAGTTATACTTTTAAACCTTCTTGTAAATACTCTCTCACTCCTACTATTTTCACTTCCAGGCTTGGCATGTTCCCGGCTACAAGGGTCGAGTGGGATTCATTACTTCGATGTCGGAACATTTCTGCGGTTCATGCAACCGTATTCGACTAACAGCCGACGGCAACTTGAAGGTTTGTTCATTAATCCAATTACATACTTCGAATAAATTATCGCTGACCTACATCAGCTAAGATACTGATATTAATTAATCATATTAAGATTAAATCTGACATGATACAGAAAATTGTACGTCTGTACATTGCCCTCACTCAGATTACGATGATTTTTTTAGATAAAAATCTGTAATATCTTCAGAAGATAAGCCTCCATATTATTATTTTAACGAGAATTTCATTTGTGATGATAAAGTGTATTTGATACTGATGAAAGATTTTCAATCGAGCATCGTCACTTAGTCAATAATTAACAACTTTAGGTATGAGACAAAACTGTTTATACATACTGAATTGTATGGACAGCACAAGCCATTGTGAATCTCTGGAGATACAAGGGTAAATGTGAGTAATACAAACATTATTGACAACCAGAGTCTTCTGCTTTGTAATCTGTTTTTTTAATTGAAAACCAAAATATAGTATGTACCAGATAACATTACTATGATTAAACTGGTCGGTAACGGACCACATTCATCTTTTGAATATAATAATAAAATTTTGTTGATAGGTTTGCTTGTTTGGCAATGCAGAGGTTAGTCTCCGGGACGCCATCCGAAATAATATAAGCGATGACGATTTGACGTGCCTTATCGGAGCCGCTATTGGCAGAAAGAAGAAACAGCACGCAGGCGAGTTGTATACATATAATAATTTTAAATTTTAAGTCAGTTGCACATGGTTCTTCATTTTTGATATTTTTCGTTACTTTACACATTTAGGTTATTTTGTCACTTTTAACCGGCTTCGCTTTCCAGCCACCCACCCAGCGATGAATTTCTGTTTCTAATACATTTTTTCTACTTGTAATCATGTTAGCCAGTACAGTAAACTTAAAACTAAATAAATAATAATAACTTTGTTATACACCACTTATATTTATTAAAAATCCAACCGGGTTTCGCTACTACCGTAGCTTCTTCAGGGATCTTAACTGTCTAAACATACAAAAGTTATGCGCTTATATACTAGTGAAAGGTGGAAGGACGGAGTGCCAATAGTGGGGGTAGGGGGTGGGATTATACAGGGAATATTATTATTAAGAGGGAACATATTTAAGAGTGGACTATAAGACAAATTTATTTGATTATTGATTATTTTATGATTTAAATTAATGGCTTTTCTTATCTCTAATGCCTCTAAACTATCTAATCTATTTCCTATTCCGTTTTTATGGATAATCCTAACTCCTGTGCTATTATTGAACGTGTGGTCTTCTTCAATTAAATGATTTACAAACTCTGAGAACCCTGGGTTCTCAGAGTTTGTAAATCATAGACAGTTAAGATCCCTGAAGAAGCTACGGTAGTAGCGAAACCCGGTTGGATTTTTAATAAATATAAGTGGTGTATAACAAAGTTATTATTATTTATTTAATTATAATGTATCACCACCAAGTGTTTGCTTCCTTTGAAAATTAAACTTAAAACTGTTTCTGAAGGCTGTTTGATACAATTATGAAGTAATGTACAGAAGTAATGTACATTGGTAAGGTGGTGTTCCGGACTCCCAAAAATATGCAGCGCGCCAATTTAATAAATACTTACCTGTACTGGGTAGATCGGATGGTGTGAATGGGAGGTGTTGAGACAGGAGGAAAATAAGAGATATTTTTGTGAAATCGTCATGTGATTATCAATCTGGGGTACATTTTCTTTACTGTCTCACTAAAACCTGTCCAAGAATTCATTCATTGTTTGCTAGATCTAGCAGGGGTTAGTTATTACAGAACCGGGGTTACGTTCAACCACCGAGACATTGTCTCAAACTATATAGTTGAGAACCGAAGAAGAATACAAACAAATTCCTATTATCAAATATTCTGATTGAGAAATTAAACCAGTTAAATCCAGATTAAAAGTGAGAACAGGGTTCAAAAATGATTCAATTTGTCAATAATTTATATACGGACATTCTTTAAAGTTTATACAATGAAACCAGCCTAATAAACGATACATAAAACCCGAGGGCCGCATATACCACCATTGTCCTGTAGGCCGGTATAAGCGGCACAAGAAAATAAATTCTCATGCGCGAGAGGGAGGCAGCGGAGGGAGTGTGCGAATGAACTTGTTTATTTCTGTGTGGTAGAATTATTCCACTAAAGTGCTTGCTTGTGTTTTCTTTTCTGCTAATTTTATATATTCAATTTTAAATATATTTCGATTAATTTGCGGGTGCTTTTAGTCAGGTACATTTATTCTTGAAATATTTGCGCTTTGCATTTTTTGTATAAAATAAAATATTTTATAAATATTCTCAGATTTTCACATTTATTTTATTTCCATTTAGAATATTCTCTGTGTAGTTTTCTGGCATATTCCGCCATGTATATCGACCTCTCTGGCTGATGTTTCAGATCCCATTGCAGTGTCCATCGTCAGGGCTGATGTGATGAGTTTGTTTTGATTGGCTTGAAATGCAAATTAATTTTTTTTATTGGATCATTTGTTGTGTATGAAAAATATATTATAAATGTATGGTACCAGTCAGTGAGTACATACTTCGATTTTTTTTCCAAAATATATGTTTACGTCATGTTTCAATGTACTCATTGCTCGCACTTGGTATCAGTGTAACTAATTCACCAATAAATATATTGGCCCAACATTAGCTCGGACATCTACCAAAAATGCTTTTTTGACTTCTTTTATACAGTAAAAATTTTAACTATTCTCGCAGTAAAAAAAAAATTTTTTTTTAGGAAAAAAAACTGACGTTAAAATGAACAAATACACTCATTTTATATGTAAATCTAAACTTCAAAAAATTCTCTCCTGACAAATTGTTATTTTGATATAGAGATTGTCCAACAAATAGAGTGAGAATTGCTGGAAAATCCTCACTTGAAGGTCCTCAAGCAAAACTTTTTGTACAGATGCCGGCAAACATGTTGAACATTTTTCGGCGAAGTGGGGGAGAGTTTGCGCATGTACCATTCCACCAACGAGACCCAAAATTTGTCTTCTGCGCATACCCCCACCACGCCGAAAAATGTCCAAGAAGTTTGCCGGCAACTGTATCCATCATATATCCACAGATTTTGTGTCTAACCCTCAAACATTGTGGTTTATTGCATCAGTGTCCTATAATTTGTGGTGTATAGATGCAAAACCGCCACTATCTCATATGGAGCCCATATTGATAGTGGCGGTTTTGCATCTGTATGCCACATTTATAAAATAATTTAGATTTTATTTTTTTGTTTACTAATTTAACATCACATGGTTTTTTTACTTTTTTATTATCTTGTACTATTCTCAGCTCACGAAAATTTTGATTCTTTTTTGCTTTGCCGTATTTAAACTTGTGTATTCTTCATAAGTTATGCCTTTAATACTTTCATTTACATTTAACTGCATACTTTTTCAAAATATAGCGTCATTTTTTGGACAATATTTTTTTGAATACTTTTGATATTTTTATAACAACATTATATATATTTATTTGTGTTTTAATTTCAAATCTTTTATTGCTATTTTATATGTATTTTGATAAATTTTGTTTTATCTTTTTTATAATATGTATTAAATATATGTATCTACAAATTGTACACATGCTTGAGTATTCAGATGAAACTGGAGAATATAATTTTAGGCATGCTGAATCTATCGCAAATGGAGAATAGACCGATGATTCTAATTGGTGGATAGCACCCCCTAATGTACGTACAAAAGATAGCCATCCACCGCACCATCACCTCATTCACATAACCATCGTCACTTAATCTCACATTCCTTTTAGTCGCGTAAAGTATTGTAACTAACAAAAAGTACATTTTTAGTTGTTCTAGCATTTTGCGTATTTTTGATCCTTTGGTGACAGTATTTTTTTTAGAAATAATTTTCTTTTGTGTTCTGTTGAACACAAAAATAATATATTTAAAAAAATTGCTGCCGTTGAAAAATGTATTGAATACCTGCAGAATGAATGTCTAAAAATGATATATTCGTTAGTTACAATACTTCATGTAGGAGAGGGTGGATAAATGTATTTTTTTTAATGCTCAGTAGTTTAAACAGAAGGGTGCATATTTTTCAATGAATGAAATGTTTAATAATCAATTATATTATAAACCATTTTCATATCCTTTATCTTTTTGTACATCCCGTAGTAACATTTTTTGCCATTGAAAATTAAAAATTGTTTTCTCTGTGAATAACAGAAATTTAGTATATAATAATTCATAATTGTCAAAAGTAAGCAAGTTTTCTGAGCTGATAAATTTCTGGCGCTCCGGGACCTAGACCACTAGCGGTAGAGCACGGTAATTGAAACCGGGTGTCAAAGGTTTCTAATTATGTACTCCTATTGTTAGTAATAATTTGTTTCACACGTTTTTTCTCCATTTGATAATCAATTGTTGCATTAATATTCTAATTATGTATTATTTATTAATGACCAGCTTATGCAAATGTAAATATTCTTACCTTTGTTATAATCATTATTTGTTATTAATCATTTGATTTGGGATTATGTTACTAATTTTTCCAATTAAATTAATAAGCAAATTTCATACAATTTATAAAGTATCTAGCGAGTCAGGTTCCATGTCCCATCCATCCACAAAGCTTGTAATTATTCTGTGTATCAAATGTGCATGTCTGGATACCTAATATACAAAAATAAATCAATAATTAAATTTTCTGATTACAGAATCAAGTGAATACGTAAGGCCCTCTCAGACCTTGGAATATGTTAAAGCCCGCAAATATCGCATTCTATCACCGAATGTAGTGACAAAATCGTTGCTTAACTCTCCACAATCCTTCTACTATACAAATACACGAACATACAGCACAAATGACCATGACAAACTCAGTCACACGGACGAGGCCGGTAGAGCGACCATGGTGGACGTCGGACAAAAACACGCCACTAAAAGAATGGCGAGAGCTAAAGGATGCGTCACGGTCGGAGCTCGAATCATCAGATTGATCACAGAAAATAACATGAAGAAAGGCGATGTTTTAACCGTGGCCCAAATAGCCGGCATCATGGCTGCAAAACGGACGTCAGAAATTGTTCCTTTATGTCACAACATCCCGCTTACCAGCGTCAATGTCTATCTCGGATTGACCGAAACTGAAATTTTGATCTCTGCAGAAGCTCACTGCTTCGGGACCACGGGAGTGGAGATGGAAGCCCTGACAGCCGTGTCCGTAGCAGCCTTGGCCATATATGACATGTGCAAGTCGGTATCGCACAATATTCAGATAGATCGCATCATGCTGGTGGAAAAGGATGGAGGGAAGTCGCATTATGTCAAGTACAACCGGGAACCCATTCTCACAGACGAACCCTTCTACCCGACTTACGTTTAAATTATACATTTATTTTTATCTCTTCTACAATGAGACTTTATAATTACATTTAATTTATAACGCACATAATTATCTATCGGAAACATAATTATCTCTCTCATCATGTGGCTATTTGCGAGATTTTGATGAATCAAGATATGTAACATCATGAAAAGCAGAGCAAGATAATTTTGATTCTTAAAAGATCTGCCTATGCATAATATTAAATGTTAGTAAGAGTTGATAGATTGCTAATTTGTAATTTTTTATTTTTGTATGCCAAAAATGTTTACACTCACTAAGGCAGTTAACAAACCAAATTATTTAGATCGATGCCATTGTTTCGACTGTCCAAGTTTATAATCAAAACAATTCCCAATTGGCATGTGTATTTATTTTGGTGCATAAGCTTTGGTGGCACGCGAACAAAAAACAATTTTTTTGTAATTATTAATCACTACTTTTTATAATTAGGTTTGCACTGTCACATGTCAGCACGTATTATAATGATAAGTGAATAATCATTTTGCACAAGCAAGTAGATATATAGTGTGTATAGTTGAGAGCAGCTTAATGTGTAAGACTGATTTTTTAATGATATTTGATTGAATGTACTAAGAGAATGCTATATTTTGTAAAAATTCTAAATTGCAAACATTCCTCCTGCATTACTGCAGGCACTTTTGTGGGCAGTCTTCGACGTGGAAAGAAATCTAGTTTATTTTTGTATAGATATTAGAGTATTCCACAAACTTTTGAGATTTTCCTATGAATAGAAGCTGTGCATATACACCTTTTTACCTTTTAAGAATTTGAAATTTATTTTTCCAAGCAATTTACAATTTTTCATATATGTACGTATTTAATGATATAAATTTTTAAGGGAATAATATTTTCGAGAATTTTATTGTAGGTATATATTTGCTGTTTTATCATATAGCGGCAGCTTATGCAAACAAGGCACATACAGGGCTATTCTCAATCATGTCTTGACTGCTATTGTATAACATAGTCGTTTCATCAATGCTATTTTGACATTTCTCATAGAAACTTTACACGTATGTCCTTTCTATTTTGTCTTACTAATTATAACGAGGCTATTATAATGAGAATAAGGTAGATAATATAGAATTTATATACTAATTAACTAACCATCACGCCGTTTCTCCAGCGGCAGAGAGGATAGAATGTCGCAGTCTTCTATTCTGGCACACCACTTTTGCTTCAATCACATTCATACATCTTCCCATGCACATTCTTTGATTGTTAAAGTTTTGTCTTGGAACCTTTGGTCTACCAGTTCTTTCACAGATACCGTGTGTTCCCATTGCCTTCAACATTCGCTTCATATATTTTCTTCACTATATTCCACCTAAGCATCTCAACAATTCTTTCTTTATTCTATCTACTAGCTACAGCCAACATTACATTCACTTGTAATTTGTTCATGTAGATTTTCCACACACATATGTTCTTTTCTGTCAATTCCAGACTTCACTTTCAAATATTTGAGTTGGGAACTCCATTAATATTCACATAACATAAAGCAGGATAGCACAAAAATACTGAGCCTACCAGACGAATGCAGAAAATATGTCAACTCACACTCGGCGGTTCCATGGCAAAATAGCATATCACTTTATATTATTCTGTCGGTGATAGTAGTGGGCCAGAAGGCATTGATGAAAGATATGGTAAAAGAATTTAGGATTACAATAATAAATGTTGATTGTATAAACCCATAATTAAACCTGAAGAAATTCTAGTTACATATGTGGTTTTGGTCACACGGAATGTCTCCCTGTAGGGAAACAAAATCAAATAAACTTTCCAAAAACTGCCAGTATAATGTGGAAAAAATGTCTAAGGCCGGCGCTGAACTTCTGCCGCATCTCTTCAGTCGCGGAACGCCGCTACATTTCTATCCATACAATAAGAGGTTATCTAACACACTATGCGGATGATCGGTGACCCATTAGCTTTGACGATTTATGCGCCGAAAAAGATGCGACCCCGCATTGTGGAGCTGGCCTTAATCTGTCATTTACACCTAAGGTCATGCATTTTTTTTTATTTATTAGGGAGTTGAAAGATGAAACTAATAATTAGTGCTGGATGTCACCATCAGCGAGTTATGCAGTATTATGCAGTATTTGGGAACCATTTAATTTTGAATTAATTTTTAGAATTTGTTATTTCTCTTATAATTTTATCTTATACCTAGTGCTACATTTTAGAAAAATATACTTTGTTTAACATTTTTTATCTTTGTTTTATTTAACGTTAGAGTACATCAGAAGAAATTATGTAATGTTTTGTCAAAACATGCCTCATACAGCAAATCTTTTGCTCATCAATCACTGACCCCTCTATCCGGAGACTTGATTATTAACTTTTTACACATCTCTGGCCTGGGTCCAACCACTTTTAACCCTCCGCTTATTGCAGTGTATTTCTTATATACAAGAGGCCCATACAGTAAAACCACATTACTTCGAACCCTGATAATTCAAAATTCACCATAATTCAAAAATTTTCAAACACAAGTCCCAAAGTGTTAATTTCATAGTAGATCAAACTTGTTAATTCGTCATTGAAAATAATTTTTATACCCTTGCGCCATAAATCAATACATTTTAGTTCATAAAATTCGATTTTTTTTTGAAATTTGACAAAAAAGAAGAAAATATTTCAATTTTCTTTCGCAGGTGAGAACTATGCAAATATTGCGTACTTAAGTACTAGAAATATCACAATCTTTTTATAAACATAATAGATATTGAGTTTTCGAAATGATTTGTTGAAATATGCAAAAATACAGACATTTTCACAAAATGGCCTTTTTCATGAGTTTTGCGATTTTTGGCAAATTTCACAATCACATCACAATTTTTTTCTCGTACCTTTAATTTCTAATTAATGGGATTCCGCATAATTTGAGATATTTTTTTGGGATTCGTGAATTTCAAATAAACGAGGTTCTACTGTATTTCTTAATTTGATTGACAAAGAATGGAATATTCAATAGAATAGTAGCGGATCATTATTATTCACCGACATTTATGCAAAAACTTGTTACAAACCCCTCCAAAGTTAATGAGGTTTTTGGATACATTGCGACTAACACCACCTCACTTAAGGCATTCCACTTACAGAGAACAAATAAATTGTTATCAATAGATTCCAAAATCGTCTAATATATATTATAATTGCTTCAAAAACGCAATATGCAGTGCGTTGTTTTGCAGTTTCAAAAAGCAACCAAATCGTATGATTTTTTTTAAGAAACAAGGAGTACAGATTATTTGAAAATTCATTTAGATATTACTTAATGCGTAGAAATATCATATATTATTTAACATTCGAGTCACTTCAAGAAAAAATAAATCGATATTTATATTTTCTTGCTTCAATTTTATTTTTCATATTCAATGTCAAAATTATATTTTTTATGTTTAATTTCTAAGTTAGGATATACCTTTTGGAACGGACAGGGTTGAGCCATGTAAAAAATGAGAACATAACATGACCACTATGAGCGGCGCGTGTCCAAAATAAATCAGCCGCTACATACAGAAAATTGCATTGGAGACGAGGCGTGTATGCCGCTACTGAAAATCGGGTTGCCGCTCGGAGCGCGCGCAAGTCAGTGCCCAGCGGCTGTTGCCGCGACTGGAGGGGGGCCGCGCGCGCATACTGCTTCCAACTAGCTGTAGAACAACATCGTCCGGACACTAGCCCTGAGATTGGCCCTTTGTTAAATGAATATGAAAAATGCAGCCTGTTTGGCCGCCGATGTTATTTCCAGCTACAAGTGTCGATACAAATATGTGTGGAATTTGTATATGTTATGAAAATATTTTAAAAATATGTTGATGTCTTGTAGGAAGCAGCGCTTGGCGCCCTTTTTTGTATGCAATATTGTCATGTGCATTATGTTGAATCTCTGATGAGAAAAATGTATTGGAATTTTATGAATTTTTATGAATAAAATGGAAATAAATAATTTTTTATTTGGCACCTATTGGTGCGTGGACAAAGGTTAGAAGTTTGAGCCGAAGGGATTCTTCCGCGATGTAACGCCCCAAAGTAAAGTATGTGTGTGGCACGCGGTACCCGCGATGTTCGCCAACACTAAATGGGCATGAGTGTGGCACGCAATATTCGCCAACACGGGAGACGAGTCTCGCTGCAGAGGGTCTCGTCTCTTTCTTTCCGCCGTTGAATCCGCCGACGGGCAAATAAATGTTTTTTGAATATTCAGAGATTTTACAAACTTACCTGACCGGCTATAACTTCTAACGCCTAGTACTCAAATTCCGAGCCCCCGTCTGAGATGCGTATATGGGATACCCTCCACGGGGGCCCGAAGGCCTGCACCGGGCGCCATCGTGGAGATGGTCATCATGAAATAAATGAGTACTGGAAGACCGTGAGAAAAATTTTGTATTTTTCTCGATTTGGAAACGGTAGACGCCTGTTTTGGGGCCCACGTCGCGGTAAGCTCGCGCACACGGCTCGCCGTGGAGAATATTAAAAAGTTGAATTTTTTATCAACAATCAGAGCGGCTTACCGTGGACGAATTCCTACTTATGTAGTGTCATTGCATTCCTTAACTGAATGCCTGTCTGGAAAATGTATTTTTATACATGTGGAATGATATAGGCGCGCCTGAGAGTGAAATAAAAAATTGGTTTTTGGCGCTTTTTTGAATGCCTATAACTCAGTAAATATTTACCTGAAATATTTGGAATTACTGTTAAAATGAGCGCTTGCATGCGCAAATTACATTTGTCATAGCAAAACTTGTAAAAATGCTGTTTTTGATTTTTTATGAATTTTTGAAAATTTGAGCCGTTTGTGGCGAATTTAATTTTAGTTTTTTGGGCCTTGTATGACCCAGCCCGTCCAAATAACTGTGTTATTATCATCTGCTAGGTCTGTTATTACAAAATAACACAGTATTAGTCTCTTGGGAGCTAAAATGCATTTTTTATGAATTAATTTGTATCTGTCATATGAAATCTGCCGCGCGGTGAAATTGTGCAACCGCGAATGACGTAGTTCACCGCTCGGCCGCTGGGAGCGCTGCGGCGCCTTCCCAGAATTACGCAATCTCATTGGTTTCTGTAACATGCTATGACGCAATCTTGTGAAATTTTGAATTTGGTATAAATAAAATGCATTTTTTGAGCGAGTACCACAGATACGCCACTCGCGTTGGTACGAGAATCGCTATTTGGACAATCTTCTTGCTGCCTTTTCTTTCTGACCCCTGCTCACCTACTTTGGACTCTGCTTTCTTGGATTTTTTGTGACCACTGCTTTCTGACTTGGACTTCGCTTCGGATTTTTTCTTCGACTTTAATACGATAAAAGCACTACTTCGGCGTTTGACTTCTGGCATATCCACGGACTACGAGCTTCACTGCAAATTCTGGTGGCGATCTCTGCCCCACCAGCGAAGACTACTGAGCCGCATAAAAAAAAAGTGTTCCCATCCGGAACACCTTTAGTTGGAGTGCCAAACTCGAATGCATACACGGCGACATGTATTTATTTATTATAATTGCTCCAAAAATGATGCATGCAGTGCTCAAAATTTTCATTACCAGTTTAAAAAATAATGAAATATTGTGAAAAGCGTTAAGCAATGGGCAATAGACAATCATAGATACTAACGGCCGTACAGTGGCCACACGGCGATGGCCGATTGCTTAACTGCTAGTTAAAATATTATTTCTCTGTAGGATGCGAGCTCCACTGAGAATTAATTGAATGTTTCATTGTTTTATTTCATAATTTGTCCACTGAGAATGGTTACTCAAAGTTTTAAAGGGTGACAAAAGTGATTTTGGACCAATAAATGCAAAAGAAAATTTTATAAATTTATTTTTCATTAAAATAATGCGAGCTACTTTTTAATCTTATTAAAAAATATATATAATGCCACAATAAATTATTTTAGAGATTGTGTAGCATAATGCTTTTATAAGTGAATTATAAAATTTTAAAAATAATTGTACGTGGTATATCCACGTACAAAATTGTGAACTGGTATTAAATTATATAATTCAAATAATGATATTATTTAATTATTTGTTATTAATTAGTAGTGTACAAAAATTTACAAAAACCAAATAATTAAAGGAGTCGTAAAATTTGTTCTCTGGACTGGGTCAACTTGTGGGAGTAGAAATGCTGAACCGAACACCGGACACACCAACTGACTTAATTAGAAATATTTCGCATACAGCATTTTAATTGTGTACATGTTATACACATAATTAAAAATGTGACAAATTTTAAAAAACATTTGCGTGTGTTTAATTATTTTTAAAGAATATTTGTTTCCTTTTCGTATCAGAAAAGTGCCAAATGACATTATCCGTAGCTTGATAACCTAGGTCTTATAAAATGTTTTGAAAAAAATATATATATATATACATAATAACATAATAATAGCCGTGTTAAATATTATTATAACCAATAAAATAATTGTTTAATGATTCCGATTCAAGACACTCGAAGCGTTTGGGAAAATCTTCCCATTATTAAAGCATAACTGATTAAAAAAAGTATCATTAATAAAAGTGTCAAACTTTCATCAAAATATTATCGATGCTCGATAAGCAAACAGAATAATATGGTGGATTCATCGTAGAGGGATAAATTATTATATCCCAAATTTTTCTTTACATTTTTGGAGTAGACTAATTTCAGTAATACAAGTACCTACCTACATTAGAAACCCATTAAACAATTTCAGCAGTACTTGCTGTATCGAAAAAATGTAAGATTTGACAATAATCAATTCACAATATCAAAATATTTGTAATCCATGTGTTTAAATTGAAATGGACATCGAGTATAGCCTAGTGAGATGTTAATTTTATAATATTGTTCATAGCACTAGATTGTATAACTAGTTATTAGACACGAGGACGTTGCTTTTTGTCTGTGCCGAGTCCTTCTGTTCCTGTTGCGGGATCTCGTCTTGTCCTCGGATGCGGATGTTGTGAGTTTCTTTGTACTCATTAATTTCAGTTCCTTTCTTTGTGAGCTGGTCAGTGAGGGTACCGATGACTTTTGTGAGCTGGTCGCGATTAGTGGTGAGAACCGGCATTACATCCTTCACAGTTCTCTCACACAACACTCCGCCGATCATCCGGAAACATTTTCTGTCTTCGTTGACAAGCTTGAGAGTCTCTATTACTATTCTGAAAGAAACAATATAATTAATATAAATTCAATTTATCAAACTGCGAAAAAACTACCTACCTAGGTACAGAATGTATGGGAAAAAATTTTGACGTGAAACGAATTGACAAATGCTGTCTATTAACATATTTTACGGTAAATTTTGAAGTTTTAAAGCAAGTAATATATTTCGATACAAAAATATACGTATTCAAAGCGGCATGTGCTTTCGATCTTACTTGTGTTCATTCAAATCCATTTCTAATTCGGACAATTTATTTACTAGACTTCGCTGCTCATTGCGAAGGGCCTGGAAACCGGCGAAAATCTCCTCGTTCGTGGTGGGCTTTGCGGATTTTTGAGATTTCGAAGCCATTTCGACAAAGTTCAGTCAGAGCAAAATCTTCAAAAAACTTCTAACCTCAGCCACAGAATATAGACCAAAACCTCAGCTGTCACCAGAATGTTAAAGTGAATTTCTGTGGAATATTAATGAACCACAGACATTTTCATGACGCGATTCAATGTGAGTGATTACTCGGGTGCATTCAGTATAGCGCTCATGTCTTCTTTTAATCGCTAATCAAAGACTATAATATACCATGATATTATTTTTTTAGAATTTTTTGCAATAGATTTGTGTGCGACGATATGCGACGCTGAAAAAGGATACACTAGATGAAAATTGATACAAATTGTTATTTTATATTTTATTTTTTCACAAACAGACCGTCAACAGGTCATTTCTAACACAAATAGATGGTCCTAAATTGTCCTGACAGATTTTGTTTATTTTATTTCTACGGTTTACACCTATTACAATAAAATAAAAATCGTATACATATGTAGATAACAGTGTAAATTATATATGTAAATATATATCTGCATGCATGATCGTTTACAAATGTGTACATATACATAAATATGAAATTTATAAAACAATATCTTTTGTAATAATTGTTGTTTTTTATTTGCTGGGGGATTTGATTGTGCTAGAATAATGTGTATGTAAAATGTGTCTTAAATAGATGTAAGGGGACATTCTTCTTCACTGATCCAATCCCCTCTCATAAAAACGGGGTTCGTTCATCACTTTACAGATTAGTATTCTGTGACAGAATGTTTGAAAAAAGATGGTCTTTGGTTCGCACAGGATCAAAAATCGAAGAATAAAAATATTTTTGCTTAATTTTGAAATGTGTTACAATATTAAATATTAAAAATAAATGTCTTGAATCGTGTATAGGGTCCAGGCCATAAAGGCAAAATAGCTTAAGAATGATTGTAAATATGTATTTAATAATTATGTATATAACTGTCAATGAGGGTCCCGTTAATGAGTCATCCATTAGAGCGACGACCGCGGCCGAGGGAGAGAGATTAAAATCTCACGATGAGTCACTCGGGCCGCGGGCGCGCTTAATTAAATATTTTAAATTTTGTTTTGAGATAAAATCGCAAAGTAAAAATCAGGTAGTCGCCTACGGAGCGGTCAGCTAAAGTGTATTTGCTCAGCATCTCCGGACCAATAGAAATGGGGCAGGTAACAACCGACACCCACACGGCTCGTGACTTGAGATAGCGCGCCGTACATTTTTTCGTACGGCGCTAAATTTAGATTCACTATCGCTAGAGAGCTCAATAATTAAAGTGTGAGGTGTCATTTTCTTCAGAAAAACAAGGGCTACCTGATGCGATATTAATAATTTAGATATTTTTATAAATAAAGAAGTTTCATTTTTTGTCACATGCACGTGATTTGCAAGCGCTGACATGCCCGGACAGTTATCTGCGTATTACACCCACATGCGGGCATGCCAGACGCACATTTTGACATATGACTCATTAGCGGGAGATATGAGAGAGCGGATTTATCTTAAAAAATATCCGCGCGCCGCGAGATATGCGCCGCCGATGCACGGTATCGCCGGCGCCCAGCGGTCGTTCCGCTAGGCCGAGCGCACAGCTTCCGTGGTCCACCACGTTACGCCGATGCCTACAATAAAGATGTAAATCCCCTCTTTCACTAATCCCTTTTTGGCAGTTATTTTCCCGTTATTTTGGCTGGACCCAAATAAAAAGGCTGCGAAAACCTAGCGAAATCACAGTGCTCTCAGTGCCCTAGTGCCAGTTTGTATTTGTTGCCGTGTATGTGCGACAAATAGTTTTTACAACGTCACTCTGCCCGTTTTTCGCTAGGTTTCCTTCTGAAACAAAAACTTTGCTTTTATTTTTCTTGTGTGTAAATTGTTGTGAACTAAAACCCCCTGAAGAAACACCGTCGATTGTAGCGTTGCTCTCCGGTGTTTCCAAAGTATCATCATCATCATCAAGATTTAGAAGCGAGTTGTGACTCATCGTCAGTGACGTCACGACGCCCGGAGCACAGCAGACAGGCGAGTAATCGGTGATCCACCCTATTCTAAAATAATTGTTTGTTACGGGCGTGTCTGTCCGTAACAGTCTTACAAATGAGAAAATATATGGAAATACTAGAATATATATAAGATAATAAGGCAATTATTAATGTCATCAAACACCCGGGGGGGAATGGAAACGGAATCATAATTACACCAATACTATATAAAGAAGAATTGAAGGAAAACAATAAATGTGTGGTATATTTGTTGAATATTGCAAAGGCAGCAATATAAAAAAAAATGTACTGCAGTCATCGAGAATTACTTATTTATATTGTATTTAATTCGAGATTTTACAGAAAACATGGTTTTGGAAGGGATAGATACATAAAGTCTAGAATTCAATACATTTTAAATTAGTTATCCTTGGTGACTGCATTAAAAATATTTATTTTATTCTTTTTGGTATTGCTGCCTTTGCTTTTATAACCCACATATATGCTAATAATAATAAAAGTATTTATTGCAGTATGTGGGGAGGTTAATTCAATCCCACACATTTCGTGTAGAATATACACACATTGAATTATTTATTATACATAAGTAGGGGTAAGCAAAAAATATAGAAGTAAGTAGATGTAAAAAAGAGTAAATAATATAAAGATATATGAAAACAATGTCTTTAGAGAACTATGGCATTGTGAAGGCCAGTATGCGTCAATGCTGGATTGGATGCAATATTGTTATTTTCAGAATAGGTATATATATAGGTATAAATATTTTCGTAACATTTTTAGAATAGTATTAGCTAAAGGAAAAACTATATTTCAAAATAAAGACTACAACACTGACAGGCTCACCAGTTTGTAGATTACAAAGTGAGCTCTACATTTGTAGTAGGTACCGAAACGTTACGCACTTCATCTACTTCAATAAACTGCATGAAATAAACCTATTATAGTACTAAGTACTACTTAAAAAACTGTAGTATTACTACCAAAGCGTATAAAAATGTAATTTTTCAGAACCACAGGGGAAGGGGTTATTTCAGTTTCCAGAGATTTCATCATTCGATCCCAAAATTTTCAAATTCATAGGGGAGGAAATTGTTTCTTTTCCTTTTTCTTCATTCAGCCACCACAAATGTTTCGTCAGTTTTATCCACATCAAAATCTTCCGTCAATTTAGGGGAAAAAGGGGACGATTTCATAGAATTGTTTTAGCTACATCAACAACAAAGCCAAAAAAAGAATTCTTGTTGGCATCCCTCGCCCTGGCACTGGTATTCTCCTTCATCTGGGCTAGCTGCAATCTTCTCCAAAGTACTAACTATACTTGCGTGTCCGACAGCTGAATGCCGGGCACGTGGATTACGCAGGCATCACGACAGAATATGCATAGGGCAGCCTCTCAGCAAGCTGGATGATTACCACTTTAGATCAGGATCAGAAAAAGAGATTTTCGAGGGGCGTTGATTGATTATTTATTTGTTTATTTAGAAATTATCGGAACTCGCATACAAAATGGACGCAACACAATTTAATAACGGTTTGTTTGTTGGAGGCATGTTCCAAACAAAGGGCCTGTACTAAACAAAAATTTTAGCGTTCAAACAGGGCTATATCAAGTTAGATTTAATTCAAAGCGTAAATATAGAGGTACTACTATAACTCCTCTTTGGGTTCTTTTTTAGTCTATAAATTAATAAAAATGTAGACCAAACGGCGCGGCGCCTACAGCTTAGAACAGAGGAGATCAGAGAGGCCTATATTATTGTGTTATCTATAGCCGCTTATCCTTATTGCTATATATAAAAAAATCTATACGAGGACCATAGGACCATAGATAAGATAATATAATAACGAGGACCTACACCATAGATAACATAATAATATAGATAAGACACTTAAAGTTGTAAAATCATCTATGGATTTCCAGCAATTGAAAACCGCGCAGCGGCGGAAGGTTTTGGAACTAAACCAGGCCACGCCCCCTGCAAAATGGTGGGGGGGTTAGGCGGTAGGTATTGGTGCCAATTTTAAATTTTATTTATTATTAGGCTCTAATTAAAAGATGGTTAGCTCATTAAAAAAATATTTATTTCAAAAAAATTAACAATTATACAATACATGTTAAGAAAACTGAATATATAAAATATTACGAATTATTCCAAATTATATCAAGATAATTGGTAAACAGTTGGAAAAGTCAAAACTACACAAAACTTACATTTTAATGAAAAAAAATATTACAATGTTAGAAAATACATATGTATATGTATTTATTTATATAATAAGTCTTGTGGTCTTGACTTGAGATTATTTATTTTACAAATAAAGAATATTATTTAAGCATTGTGGTACAATGAAAAGTTTCAAAATTATAGCTTATATGACAAAAACATAGATGTCGCTATCATCATTTTTAATTATAAAAAAAAATAAAAAGGAAAAAACCTGAAATTCTTTTAATTTAATAATAAAAGCTTTACTTATTTAAAAGAGGATAATAATAATATTGTCCATCATCTTATTGCTCAGGCGTATATGACTAAAACGTGTATTTATTTAATAGAGTAGTAAATTGTTATACCTCATTAGTCTGTAGATTAAAAATTCAAAAGGAAATTATTCTAAAATTACACATAAAAGATACTTTGTAATGCATAAACATACCATAATTATAATATAATTAACAAACTGTCAATTAACATGATATTTATATTACATTATTGCGTTTTACCTTTATGCAGTTAGAAAATATTACTTATATGCGAAAGAAAACATTTAGACATGATATGTTTAAATATAATATGTACAATACTAGTTATAATGAACCTGTACCTACATAATCTGTTTTATTAAATGAAAGATTTATATCATACTAAATGTAAAATATGTATTCATTGGATGGTGCACACATTAATTGAAAAGGTTGTATATATATATTTTTTTATTATCTTAAATTACAAAAATATAAGTTTCAAATGATAATTTCAAGACCAGCAGAGAAGACAAGTACATATGTAGACACAAAATGCAACAAACCGGTATGTTGTATGCTTTACAAAGCAGAATCTCCTTTCATTAAAATAATTAATCCATTATAAAACATGTTTCTTGAAATAAATGACCCTTCACATATTATAAAACTAGTGTTTCGGACAGGAATTAGAAGTTCGAAACGATCGCCGTGGAACGGTGGCGTCATCACGAAACAATGCCAGTTTTGAATGTTTATGTAAACAGATGAAATAAAAGACTTTATGTGACACACTATTTTTTGGACTCTATGAATAATGTTTATTATTATAGATTTAAATATTGACATATACAATGTAATATTTATGGATTTTTGTCACATCTTTTATTTTTTAATAAAGAGAGTAAATCGCTTGCAAAGCGATAGACGATGCGCTTTTCGAAGCAATCAGCCGTTCGCGGCATTTTTGACTGACATATGGTCAGTATGGAAATCGAAATATTTTCCAAATATTTCTGGAATTTGACCCGCTCACGAGGCGTGATAATTTAGACTGGTATATACATTTCCGAGAACCAGCCAATGGGTGCGCCCGGCTGGTATTCCGAAGATTAAAGTGGGGCGGCAGGCTGCAGACTGACCGTTCCCCATATCGCTTGCATCTGATTTACGGGTACCCAGCCCGTAAAATCAGAGTCTTGTCGCACAAGACCGACTGGACGTAGACTGGCGGAGGAGCATCATTACTAAAAAGTGCGTGGAGCACCGTACACACAAAATATAAATTAAACTTTACAAAATTCTTCAAAAAATAATTTTTATTAAAAACACAGGAAAAGTCAAGAAACGCATAGAAAACATAAAATGGGGAATTAAAAATAGTGGCCCTAAAATGGACCTTTTACGCTCAACATAAGCGCAATCGCTAATATCGACCCCACCGGCCGAGCGATACCGTGCCGAAAAAGATGACTTTCAGTCAAAATCGAATATTGGCCGCTACAGCAGTCCAATTAAACTAAAACTTTCTTTATTGTATTCTTCCAGTAAATATCTATACAAAAAGTATATATTTACGACTACAAATTACATCAGAAACGTAGGAGGAATTTTGTTTGATAAAATTGTTTATAACTAACATAATATTAATTATTCACTCATTAAACTATAGTCAAAAGACGCCTTATAAAATATACTTCATAATTATTACACAAAAATTCATGTATCTACTTAAGAACTATTTTTTATTGAATTTAATGTAACTAGCCGATTGCACTCGGTACATAACTTGTAATAACTCTGTTAATACTACCTTGCGGGTCCCATAGACTATGTTAGATTATCAGCAAGGTTTAGTCTTGTATAAATTAACATGATTTACGTCTCAAAAAGACGATGAAACTATTTTTACGATTTTTTATGTCGGAGCAAAGTGCTTTCTGCCGATCTCCGCAGCCAATCGTCAGACTGATTAGTACCAAAATTCACTCAGAGATGGCGCGAGCGCTGAAATCGGCAAAGCAAGCTTTGTGATTGGCTGATTGTTTTACGATGGAGTTATGGAAGGGATTTTGTAATTTGGCTATATAAACAGTTTCATAACGGCGAGCAATTCAGTACACCTGAAGGTGCTTTAAGAGCCTATCGGACCACTTTTACCAGTCTTTCATTTCTCTCTACCTACAACGACCCTGCTGACTACTTGGACTTTCTCTGGATCTTCTTTGGCCCTTTTAAGGCAACCTCTACTACACCGGCGTTTCTAGATTGGTTTTATACGACTTTGCCATCTGAAACTTTCGGTGCGTTTCTTCGAGTTTTGGGCACGTGGAACCAAACTATCTTTTGCGTGTTCCTGTCCGGAACAGCTGGTCCTTCGAGCCGGATCCTGTGCACCACTCGAGGATGTCGCGATCTGGGTCCAGATCGGGACGCGTTCCAGAAGAAGAAGAAGAACACCATCGCGACGAGTCAGTTACTTCGGAACAGGCCCGTTCCGAGGTGGACCGATACTCTACTAGGACGGAGGACACCATCCGCCAACTGAGGGCGGAGCTCCGTCAAGAGCGGCAGCACTCACGGGACCTACAGCGAGAGCACGCTGAAGTCCTGATCCGTGTGTGCACCACCCAACAACTGCCACCACCTGGGAACATCGCTGCCGGAGCAGCGACACCAATCGACGAGGAAATAGTCGGTGGCCCTGAAAAGGGCCCGTCATTCCGAAGTGCAGTCAATATCGGTGGCCCTGAAAAGGGGTCGTCACTTCGAAGTGCAGTCAACATCGGTGGCCCTGAAAAGGGCCAGTCACCTGGAAGTACAATCAACATCGGTGGCCCTGAAAAGGGGCAGTCACCTAGAAGTGCAGCCATCAATGCTGGCCCTGATAAAATTTTCGGGGCAAACACCATGACCAGACATTCTGCTCACCAAGCAGCCATAGAAAACGGCAGGCCTACTTCATCAAACCAGTCAGGACAGCACCCCCGCTGTCCAGAAGCAAGCGCGTTCACAAGAGAATGGGTGCGCAATCATCCCAACCCGCAGGAAGAAGTGGCTTCATGGATCGAAGAAGCCTTACGAAGGAACCGACACACAGAGGGCACCCGCTCCCAGACTGGCAATGGAGAGGCGCAAGTAGCAGCAATGCTGGCAAGGCAGTCCGGAGCAAAAGAACTGCCACACTTCAGCGGAGACCCATTCGACTGGCCCACGTTCCATGCTCAGTTTGAACAATCTACTGCACTATGTGGACTATCAGCTGCAGAAAACCTGATACGCCTTCAGACTTCACTAAAGGGACGAGCGCGTGAAGCCATCGCCCCTTTACTGGTGGACCCATACAACATTCCCGAAATAATGCGTACATTGCAAGAACGTTTCGGGAACACTGAAGACATCATCGATGCCATGTTGGAGAAGGTGCGGCGCCATCCCCGCATCACTGAAGACCTACCCTATGATGCCGTGATCGACTATGCTATCGCCGTCCGCAATGTAGTCGCAACAGTAAGAGGCTTCGACGCCAAATATATGACGTCACCGCAACTACTGAGCGAGATGGTCAACAAGCTACCTATGTGTGCGAAGATGATGTGGGTGTCTTCAAGGAAAGGCGGGTCCACCAACATCACCATCCAGGATCTATCCGAGTGGTTGTCGGACATGGTGGCAATGGCCTCATACGCTGGATGTCGCACCAAAAGGACGACCACACGCCGCACTGGTAACGTCCATCAGATCACCACCGGCCAGGTGGACAAGGATCCCCAGAGGGATGGAAAACGACATGAAAACTGCCCTGCATGTCACATAGCACCACATCATTTGGCCGGATGCAAGGCCTACTTAAGGAAGACGGTAGCAGATCGGTGGAACATAGTAAGAAGAATAAAGATCTGCTACAATTGTTTGAAAAAGGGCCATCGCTCCCCCGATTGTCGCAGCAAACCATGTGGGACGCACGGTTGCAGAGAACCCCACCACCACACACTACACGAACTGGACCACCACCTCCGGCAGCACAACCAACCACGTTTCGGGAAGCCGAGACCAAAAGGGGGACCATCAAGGAGAGCACCAAACGCCAGTTCCACGAACACCTCGGCAGCCACAACCCCCGCACCAACAACAAACGAAACAGTGGGACAAACCAGTGACTATCAAGGGAGGCAGTGCGTTTATCTCAAAGTGATACCAGTGATGGTGAGTGGCCCCCGCAGGCAAATAAAAGTGCACGCGCTTCTCGATGAGGGATCGACGGTCACCCTTATCGAGCACGAGGTGGCCACTGCCGTCGGGGCCAAGGGACCGGTCCGCAGTCTACGAATTCATGGTGCTGGTGGAATGTGCTCTTCCGACGACCGGTCCCAGTTGATAAGTGTAACCGTGCGCGGTGACGGGGCCGAATACCCGTTGAGAGCGAGTACGGTCCGCAAGCTCGCTCTCCCCTCACAGTACGTAGTGAACAATAAACGCGCGCATCCGTGTGAAGATTACGCCGACATAAGTGAAGTGCGACCACAATAATTGATTGGTCAAGACCACGCTCACCTTATAGTGACAAGGAAGGTACAAGAACTGCAAGGCGGCGGCATCAGATCCCACACGGCCCTGGGGTGGGCCATACATGGCATTGTCGGAAAACAAAACCATAGTGATTACGCAACCGTATTAGCAGTTTCTAGTGCAGTTTCTCCCGTACAAAACCATAGTGATTACGCTACAGTATTAGCAGTTTCTAGTGCAGTTTCTCCCGTAGTCGACAATACTCTGGAGGCATTAGTGCGCGAACACTTCGCCGTCGACTCATTGGGGGTAACCGCCGCGGCCCGTGTCAATAAGGAGGATGCACGAGCTACCGCTATCATGGAAGCAACCACACTACAACTACCCACCGGTCAATGGGAGACAGGCCTCCTGTGGAAAAAGGATAGCAGAGAACTGCCAGACAGCCGCCAGTGCGCCGCCAACCGCCTGGCTGGCATTGAAAGAAAGATGACAAAGGATGCGGCTTATGCAGAAGCATACAGAGCAAAAATGGACGAATACCTGAACAAAGGGTATGCTCACCCTCTGTCATCAGCTGAAGAAGCCAACATGAAAGGAAAATATTACCTACCACACTTTGCTGTCTTCAATGCCAATAAGCCCGGAAAAATTCGTATTGTGTTTGATGCGGCGAGCAAATGTCGTGGTGTAAGCTTAAATGACACACTGATCACCGGGCCGGACCTACTAAGTTCTCTACTAGGAAGTGTATTCCGTTTTCGTGAAGGACGAGTGGCGCTGGCAGCAGACGTCAAAGAA
>JADDOH010012506.1:0-10690 GCA_016648135.1 Agrypnia vestita | reverse complement strand
AGTTGATGTAGATATATGAAGAAATCTCTGGAAACTGTAACAACCCCCCCCCATGGTTTGAAAAATTTTGGGACCCATGAAGAAATTTTTGGGAAGTTGATGTAGCTAAATGAAGAAACCTCTGGAAACTGTAACAACCCCCCCCCATAGTTTGAAAATTTTTTGGAATCGAATGAAGAAATCTGGCTGGCGACCTTTTTTTTTTCTTTTAGGTCGCCAAATTTTTATTTGCGAAAAAAATATTTACTTCACTAGTACTACAATTTTGTAGTACAATTACTTCATTTCATTACTTCACTTCATTAATATTACAATTACTTCATTAATTCACTTCATTTCGTTGTACTACAATTACTTCACTTCAAGTAGTTTTTACTACAATTGTAGTGTACACTTTGTAGTCTTCAAACTGGTGAATGTGTGTGTGTTGTAGTCTTCATTTTGAAATGTAGTTTTTCCCTTCGCTACAGTGCTGAGTCGTGCAATGGGCGTGTTCTCAACAATTCACGTACCTTCATTCATAATTCAAACCTAAGAGCCGGTTGTATCAACGTGGTTTGAAGTAAAAGTTCGTTTAAAGCATAGATTTTACTGAAATGGGTTGTTTGATTGGTGTCAGGGCAGCACTGCCCCTATGTGCGAAATGTGCGGCGCACACAGGCGCCGAGGCGACAAGGGCGAAATACCGAAAAACCGATGAAATACCGGCGGCGCCAATTATTGAAATTATTTTAGTTACACAACATATTCTTTACAGTTGAGAATCGATAAGTAAGTACGTATCGTTTTATTTTTCGCAGTGGGTACCTAATTGCCAAGCGGAAGCAAACCGTTTTAACGTATTTAGGTAAATACTACATAAAACTGGAGAACATATTTCAGTCAAAATTTGAAAATTTAAAAAAAATATATTCATGTCGAAACACGAAGACAAAAAAAAGAGGCGCTTCATAGGTTCGCACACAGGCGCGGCCGCGATTCGGCGTGGTCCTGATTGATGAAGAACGCAAAAATCTATGCTTTAAACTAATATGTATTACCATATAATGAAATATTACTATATACCGAGTTGATGCAACCATATTTAATTACATAAACTAAACATCAATAATAGATAACAAATTTTAAAATGCAGTGAGATGAAGTCAGTGCAGAAGAGTAGGTATTAAATCTTTATAGGGTATATATTCAAATCATCAAACTGACACTTTTCATTTTTATGAATTGTGCCAGTGCATTTAAGTTAAATATTTAAACGTTTTAAATATTTATTTTAAAAATTGTCCTATTTTTACTCCCTTTATATTAACTCGTGGCGACGATCAAGAAGATCTATCAAATTTTCGTTAAAAAAATTAATAATTATAGTATAATTTCGGATTTTTAGAAATTTATTTGGTTTTTTCAAATTGGAATCATTAGAAAACTTTGATTAGCAACGGCGGCCCGATAACGTCGAGGAAAATTTTCAAAATTTGAATTACTCCGTCGGTATAATAGGTACATCACTACGAATTTCGAAAATTTACAAAACAATTGGTTCACAGATGACAGCAAAATTGGGTTTTTTGGAAAAAAATCAAATAATAATTTATTTCTTTTAGATTTCTACTTAGTTTTGAAGAATTCTACATTACTCAAATCTGATTCTGACTAAATCATTTGACGCTGGAAATTCATAAGGTACGATATTGATGATAATTGAATCTATCAAAATCTTGACATCTCAAAACATCTGACATTCTAGAAATATATTAAATTTCTGTAAGTTTAGTGTTATGTTATATATTTTAATTCGTCTTTAATTATTGTTATATTTTACAAAGAAAGGAAGTATAATAAAAACTTGGTTTTTATGGGTTACTTTTTACTTCTTTATTTAATACATATTAGGGATGTGTATATCCATCCACGTCAAAGATTTTCTTTATTTTCTCCGCAATATACATAGGTACATAAGTATTTATTATCCTCATTTCTGCAAAAACGCTTTTGCTCCCGAACAGGCTGCGACTTGCTGAAGAAGACCGACAAATTAAACAATGCATTATATTTTTAAATAATTATTTCATTTGCGATTAATAGAATAAGTCTAGTATATAAAAATACTCCTTGAATACAAAAATAACTTAGGTACCTACGTTGTTTTAAGTGTTCTAAAAATTAATAAAATATCTTAAGAATTTAATGAGGATAAATAAATAAAAAAAGAAATGAAATCATACTTACATACCTCCAATACAATTAAAAATATTAATGTTTTGTTTTTTGTTCACATAATTTGTTTATATTTGAGTGTTACCAGTTATAAACCAGGTGGCTTGAAGGGAAGCGGGAGAGATTAGGCAGAACGCTACTCCGGGCTACATGAGGACAAGGAATAATCAGATCAAAGCTACATAATTCCCCATTTATTTGCCAAAATTAAAACTGTACACAATACGCGACAGCATTTTGATATTACTTCTATAGTTTGATAAGTACTTTTGAAAGTTACATTTCGATCGATTCTTGTTTACTCTATGCTTTCGTGCAGAAATTGTATTATTCAGTTTTTTGTAGATATTGAAGGTAATCACAATAATTCTCCGCAACCGTCTCCATACTAAAATAAGGTGGCTTACTGGCTTCTGATTGGTGGGATTGCATAGTGCCGTTTTTGCTTCGTACTTTGAGGCAAAGTGGCATTTTTGCTACCCACCGCTTTTTTAATGACGATTTAGATTCACACACAGGCATATTTACTTATGTTTGGAATTTTTAGGATGTGAAGAATAGGATATAGATCATTAATCAATAAAAAAATTAAAACCGGTCTAGTACGCATCTCTATGCCACAATTGTAGCATACCTTTGAATGTTCTTTAAGTTTTAAAAGTTAAAAAAAATGTGTTTTCTTTCTAAAAAGAGTCATTTAAGTAATAGAAATAATTTGAAAGTATTTATTTTTAGATTTCACTTTTAAACAAAAAAATAATATTTGGTGCTTACACTGCATTTGTGTGATTAATAACAGTTCACTTGGTAAAATCCATTCATTTGTACCTTTTTATGACAAAATCTAATGAAAATATAATACAATCTCTTCACTGCGCACTGGGTTTCAACCGGTGGCGGTGCTGTGGAAGCCTTTTCTCTGCTGCGTTGCCGAAGTGGAATTCCTAATAATAATTATTTTGGTCCCACCATTCTGCCATTGATCCTCGTTCCTGGCCGTAGAGGTGCCGATTTGTCTGGGGCTCGTCTCCTCGGAGGAGTCTAGAGAGAAGGCCGCATTTCTCTTCCAGGTCCGCGCGGCCCCAAGGCTGTTGGCGGACCTCAAACTCCTCCCGTTCCCGGTCGGCAGGAGGCCCGAGCTGGCGCGCCGGGCGGTCCGGACGAGGTCCTCCTCGGAACTAGAACTAGAACCAGAACTGCTAGAGCGGGGCGACGCCGACGCGGAGACATTAGTCGCCCTCTTAGTCCTCAAATCGTCGAATGTGTTCGGGTGCCGTTGGATATAGTCAATCGCCTCGGCTTGATCGACTCTTTTTATGAAGCGTATAGTCGACCTATCTAGCCGAGAATTCTGTAAGAAAACAATTATAATCTTAAATCAGAACGCAATGATAAATATACCACAATGAATTAAAATGTGAATGTAGCAAATCCTGAATGAAAAGACTAGAAGATACAGTAGCTGTATGGCAGTGGCATGCGGTGGGTATAAACTTAGGGTATTCTGTGACCGACTATATTTAAAAAAAAATATTCGCATATACCTATACGAGTATATACATATTTTGTATATGCCCGTAGAGGCACAACCATTCTGAGTAGCTTTAATCCACAAAAATAACTGCCCTATAAAAGTATTGTAAACAAGGATTTTTTAAATAAATAAATATTTTATTTGTGCAAAAATTTTCAATATATTTCGAAGACGATTTATGTATACCTAATTAAAACGGGAATAATACTAATTTCAGATATACGTTTCTTTTCACAAAAATAAATCAAAAATTTTATGATATCATCGATGGCAATCGTCGCAAATAAACATTTTAGTATTGCGTATAAAATGTTCAAAAACCTACATTTTACGAAGTTTCTTAATAAATTACCTTAAACTAATTCATGTAAATAGAAATTGATTGAATTTGTGTGATTGTTGAACTCAGTAAGTCAAAATAAAAAAGTAATCCATAAAAACCAAGTTTTTATTATACTCCCTTTCTCATTTACTAGTTGAAACATTTTTTTCGCTTAACCTACGCGTTGGGCTTCGGTCGGGCGACGCTACGAAAGGGAGTAATAAAAAATTTCCAAAAATCCAAAATTATACTATAATCAGGTTTCGCGTCTACCAGACGCGTTGAAATATGTTCATACAACTTAATAAGTTGCATGAAAAAAACATTCAAAATTTGAAAAATCCAAAAATTTATTAATTTTTTTAAACGAAAATTTGATAGATCTTCTTGATCGTCGCCACGAGTCTGCTTGCAAGTTTCAGCTCGATTGGATCACGGGAAAGGGGTTTAAAATGGATCCAAAGTTTTTTCGTCAGACAAGAAGACAAACAGACGCCACGAGTTAATATAATGGGAATAAGAACAAACTTTTTCAACATAATCATTATGACTTGACAGATGGAATTCACCAAAGAAAAGAGAAATAGAATTCACACAAAAGTTTTGGGTGGAATTTATAAAAGATGTCATTTCTGCAAGTGACGTGCGCCCAGTTCTCACGTCACATTGGACCTTTCGAAGAAACACGCTATTATATGAAAAATTTACTTGTTCATTACAAAAAACTCGCAGACATAGAGATGAGTCAAAATACAGAGTTCAGGACGACTTTTTTCTCGATTTATGGAACAAATTTGTTGAGCGCAAACGAGTGAGATAAATTATGAATTGACATGAAGTTGAATACAAAAACGTCGGAAGTAAAACATCTAGCCATAGGAAGGATTATATTAATAACCGGCTAGAATATTAAATCGATTTTTTCTTAATACAATGATTATTTAATTAATATTTGTTTCCCAGAATCTTTACTAATGCCCAGCTTTTTTGCTTGTATGCGCTGCACGACACTGCTGTATGGTATGTTAGGGTTGTAAATATTTATCTTACTGTAAATTTTAGGCTTTCATCATCTACAATAAAAAACTATCGCAATCATCGCCGCAATTATTCCCGATAAATTAAGCAATACAATGCGTAGATGTGTTCAATATTTCAAATTTTTACTGAAAACTCATTTAGTAAGATTTTTTGTTAGCCAACACGTGAGAGGCCACTTAATTTGAATCCATTAGGAAGTTATGTAAGAGTGGATTATAGGATACAGGTGTATATAAATTCATTACAAAAATTACAGGAAAGCCTCTTCATTATTATTTAAATATAAAATTACTATACACACGTTAACAACAGCATTACAACGTCGCAGATATTCGCCTATTTTGTCGGTCCATGCCGACGCATTATTTAAATTATTTGGAATATATCTATTCTATACTAATACATAAAGGGGTAAAGTTTGTATGTTTGCAAGTTTGGATGAAAGAGGTACTTTCCGAAACTACGTATTCGATTTCAAAAATTCTTTCATCATTATTTAGAATGGACTTTCAGGGTGGACACAGGTTATATATTATCCCTTTATTTTATATTTAGTTTATCCGTTAAAATAAAAGGGCTTTTCGTCGTGACCACAACTAAAGTCGACGAAAAAATGGTCGAGCAATGTGTTTTTTACGAATTCTGCCTTAACTGTAAGAGATATTTAAATACTTTCATAAAGAAGTTGTAGAACACAAAAAATTCTATAAAAAAATCCATCTATAACACATCCATCTAAAGACATCTATGATATATCTTGATTGATGATGTCCCCTTGGGGATAAAATACAGTACACCTAGTGTTATTGAAAATTTTGGACATATTCAAAATATTCAGAATTAGAGACATTTAAAAAAAAAATTAACTGTTTTGGAATATTGAATAAGCTATCAATTAACCAAGATAAAAGTGACATCTAGATCACCGGCTTCAGAAAAAACTTAGTGACATTCTCTGCTCGTGCACGACTGTCAGAAACGGACAGTGGCTCATTTTCCAAGTCTTCAATTTGAAAGATTTGTACAATCAACAGAAGTTATTAAAACAATAAAAATCCGAAAACTTCAATATCTACGACATGTGATGAGACATCCAGAGAAATACGAGATCTTGCATCTCATAATTCAGGGAAAGATTGCCGGAAGTCGGGGCCCTGGAAGAAGGAAGACTTCGTGGCTGAAAAACTTGAGACAGTGGTTTGGCCAGTCTACCATGGAGCTGTTCCGGGCCGCAGTAAACAAAGTCCGCATGGCCAACATGACAGCCAACGGACAGGGCACGAGAAGAAGAAAAAGTACAATCAACCGCGGGAAATCGCTGGTCCAAAATACTCTGCGTAGCGTTTCTAAATGAACGCTTTCTGACGGACGAGACTTTTCTAATATAAAAGCTTCTAATGAAGCACAGTCAGCGCGAGCATCTCCTTCTAGTTTAGTGTGTTTTTTAATGTAACAATCTACAAATGTAGACTGTAGACACCAACACAACGAAACAATGTGCCCCGTACGCACGACTTACACGTACGAATTCGATTGTCTTTCTTACGTGGAAAGAGGTATACAAAGCGCACCTGAATGCCTCCGACGCACAGCAAGAGCAGCAAGCTGACCGCACGCCCCCGGCTGCCTCGGTCCATGTTAGCTAAATGCTTTACTCCTTCAGGAAAATCATAATATATACCTGGTTTTCCATTTCCAGTAGGTACAATAGAATACATCGCACCCAATCATCGACTCAATTTATGACATAAAAATATTAATGTCATCATACTGCACTCGTACAGGCTGGGTGGAAAACTAGGCAATTCAAAGTAAATATTGTACGTGACAGAAAAAATGTCGAGGACAATTCTGTTCAAGGAATCCCAACAAGGGTCACTGTTATTATTGCACGAATAACGGGTTAATCCGACTTAATTAAATTATTATGTTTGTATTTTTTAATAAACATAATATATTTATTATGTTTGTATTTTTTAATAAACATAATATATTTATTATGAAATGTTATTGGAATTAACTATTGGAAAGTTATATTATATGCAAAGGCCTGGCAACGTTTTAGTCCCGACCTGACTTTTTTATTTTTCAACTCCCTAAAGGTATTAAAATTTCAAAATGCCTCAAGAATTTTTTTTGCAAAAAATTCACTAATTTAAAAATTGAAGGGTTAAGCCCCACTACCAGGTCTGCGTTTTTTGTATTCAGACATTACAAAAGAAGTATTGTACAAGTTTTCACGGCGACTCAAATACCTACCCAAAAATATCCACCAGCTCTTGGACTATCACCTGGACATTTCAAAATAATAGATTTTTAAATTTTTGCATTTTCTTAAAGCTCGAGGTCTTAAGAATGTCTGGTGAAATTTTCAAGCAAAAAATTTAAAAAATAACAAAGTTATAGCTGCTAATTTAGTGGCATATCTTTGTTGATTACGCGCCGCGCAACACGCAGCTAGCTGTCAGTCGGGCTCTTTTATAGTAGAAACGTAAGACCTGTTTCTATTATGTTTGTGAAGAGTGCTCAATGAAATGGAATTCTAAGCAAGGTGGAGGCTTTATATTATAGACCTGGAATCGATGATTTTATGTAAGTTAAAAGATTTCGCGATTTATTCATTGCTCAATTTTCAAACGCGTTTCAATCGAAACCATGTTTTGAAGATCGGTGACCAAAATATCTCGGCATTGAACCGAGCAACTTGAAATTTCTAGTAATTATTCTATACGATTTTTAAGTGGCTTAGTTTTTTTTATCGACATAATAAAGCTGAATTTTTCCCTAAAAACGCTATTTTAAATTCAAACGTTCGCCATTTAGTTAAAAATCAATATTTCCAAAAAATCCTATGTTAAAAACTAAATTATAGTGTTAATTTTGATAATCTTTCTTTTTCTGATGATTACAGATGAAATGGGAGTGGTCACCGCGGAGGACCTTTTTTTTTCAGCAGTTGACAGAAGCCAAGAATTTTCCGCCAATGTCGAATATTTTTTAATAAAAAAAATTAGAAATATTCTTAAAAGTGTGTGGGTACTTTTACGTAAAGATAATACCAATACCATTATTTAAGTAGGTTTTCTTAAAAAAAATCACAAAAAATGCCTTTTTCGCTCTTCGTAGGTAGATAGAAGAGTGGGGCCCCGCCCTACGCCTTGCCGAATAAGGTGAATCATATCGGCTAGGAAATTAGTGAGCAGCGGAAATAAAGTACGTAAAATGATGTGATAATTCCTGTTGAGAGAAGGTCCCTCGAACCGAACCTCGCTTGTAACAAGTGATAATAATTGAAGCAAATAAAATAGAACTGTTAAAATCGCCAGGTTTCGTAATTCGTTTCCGACCTGCCGGTACACAAGCGGGCAAGGGCGATTAGTGATAACGAGTCAACTGGGCGCTCATTGTCGCGCTTCGGTCGACCCGCACTAATGGAGATTACGGAAAATTTATCTGAATTTACAGTTAATTAACACCTTATATGTTGACAAAATGGCATTTTATCAATTTAATTCTTATCTATTTTATTTAACGCTGACATTATGTACGCTGGCTACCCTTCCAAATGACGGAAAGGCGAAACCGACCTGCAGAAAGGTCCTTTAGCAGGGCGGGATCTTTCCTACTCAACATTGCGAACAAACAAGTAAAAACATATAGGTCCGAATTCAGAATAAATACTTAGATAATTCAAAGGTTAAGGTACGCCTTAAATGCGTAATTTTTAGTACAAAATAACTCTTTTACGGCATACCTTAAACTTTAAATCATCTAAGTATTGACCAGAGTCAATAATGTTATAATGCTCTCCTCGAATTTTATGACCCGAATTCAGAAATTTCGAGTAATAAAGCCATAAAGTTCGAGGAGAGCATAATAGAAAAATATAAAATACTAAAGATCAGCTTAATGATGTGGGTATGGTCACTGCGATGATCGTTCCAATCCAGAAAATCTGTGGATCATTTATGATATGGGCAATCGGGCATGTCACGGGGTCTCGAACGAGGCGACTTCAAGATGTCGGTTGAATCAATATTCTCTCGAATGTATCTACTCGTACCTACCGTTATCTTTCGTGGACCGTGCCCCGATAGTGCATGCACCCGCATGAAGGTTTGGTATTTTGTCTTCGAGATTTAAAGATAAAGTGTAACGCCGGTCATTCCACTCTACGTACAAAATTCAATAGATAACAAATAATAGCGCGATCCGCGCTCAACTCCGCAATGTCTTTTACATACTTTACTAGAGCAGTAAGGTAGAAGTGTAATGCCGGCCGCACACTGGATGCGTTTTCGTACGAAATTGAGTAGTACGTATACGTACGAAATTGAGTAGTACGTATACGTACGAATACGCAAGTACATTCCTGACCTTCGAAGTACTCGTAGTATTGAACATCGCACACCGTACACGATTTACTAGTGCATGTACGCACGTATAGATGCGACGTCCGACACGATCCGGATTTGTTCGGAAATTTTTTCGATTTCCTACGATGGGTATTGAAAATTTTGTTAATTTGACACATGACCACAAATGTTTATTGGACCAAAGTGATTCATCTACGTGACCGTCAGCGCAGATCATGGCGGAGAATCTCTAAAGAACTAAAAAATACCTGTAAGTTAAATAATTTGGTTTAATGAAGGTGAGGTATAATTATGTACTTCGAACAAAAAACTTTTAAATATTTCTCCGATGTTATGAGCTTTCGTTGCACTTCGATTCTCCCCAGCATTTGTGAATCTATTAGATAGATAGTCATGAAATTTGTCATTATTTATGTTTGGCATAATAGAGTTTTCCAGAAGATACAGATTATTCATTTGGCACAAACGTTACTGGAGAAATGTGCAAAGTAACTGATCGTGACCAACGCAAGACGCAATCAATGTGCGCGCTCCTTACGTACGAAAATAATCGTACGAATACGTACGTAATAATTCGTATCCAAAGTGCGGCCGGCCTTACACGGGCGTGCTGGCTGGCTGGCACAATGGACGACCCCAGAATGGTCGGGGTCTTCAGGGTAGCAAAATTCAGGACATTATTGCGAAAAAAGACGAGGGAATTGAATAGATACGTGATAATAGGGGAGAAAGGGGTAATGGGAGTCAGAGGGCAATGGTGATCAGCGTACTAACGTCCAGAAGAAAGTACCTAAACAAACTGACTGCCCTCTCAGTAGGTACAGTTGCCGGCAAACTTCTTGAATTTTTTTGGCGTAGTGGAGGAATGCGCAGAGGACACATTTTGGGTCTGCTTGGTGGAATGGTACATGCGCAAACTTCCCCCCACTACGCCAAAAAATTTCAAGATGTTTGCCGGCTACTGTACGCGTCCCTCGTTTGCACAGGAAGGCTACCGCGTGTTTACGCGCGCATTCGACGTAATTTTACGAATGCACGAAATAAGTGGTAACTTATATAGGCTAGGCTGACTCTCATTGTCTCCTTAGTGACTATAATTACCCGCATATGGTGGTCAAACCTGATTTAAAAAAAAAGTTTAATAGCTAGTAATTTGTTATTCCAAAGGTAATTATTATATTTAAGACTGATAGTTATATA
>JADDOH010012505.1:0-30475 GCA_016648135.1 Agrypnia vestita | reverse complement strand
GGTAAGTGTCTTGCATGTTTTCTCAGTTACGGGCCTTTCGCTACGTATTGGACATCTTGCTTGCCCCTTGGAAGTTTCCGTATAGTTGGACGCTCAAAGCGCACCATTTAAACCATAACCTAACCGCCTCACCAATTTTACAGACTCGTTCAACCGACTTTTCTTTGATCTATCTTTATTATAAAAGGATTCGTAATGAATGTAATGCTAATTGTCAGAAAGGGAGACAAGTTACTAGAATCTGCCTCACCATACGAGGATTCTCGTCATGTTTGGTATTAAAAACATCTATTGAATTCAGAAGCTAATTATAATCTGAACATAATACGTGGGACGGGAAAGGATTTTCTGTTATTGGTATAAGTTGAAAGGGAAAAAAGATAACTCTGTCTGACAGATCTGAGTGGAACGTGGTAGGATAACAAGCTGGTGATTCCGGATAAAACAATAAGGATTAAATAATTAAAAATATAAATAATTGCTCAGTAACTTTTCGTTTAATAAAAAAACATATAATGCTGCTTATTTTTATAATTTGTGTCTTAAAAATGTATCCATAGCATAACCTCAATTTTCACTGTTCGAAGAATATTTTTTCTTCTTCTGTATGAAGGCTTGAACTTTGTGGTGACATTATTATTAAAATAAAACACAAATTACTTTGTTTTCACCACTATATTAGATTAAAAAATCTACATGTTTCGAGAACAATGTTCTCTTCATCAGGATTATTGTGTACTAATCTTAAAAGTTGAAACAAGCAAATATGTTACGGTGAAGGAGCGGTTGAGGGGGTTGGTGAGGGGCGGGGGGGGTTCGAGGTGTTGATTATTATGGGTCATTTGGAATGTTAAGTGGAAAAATATTCAAAATAGGATTATGCAAAAATTTCGTCTGTGTATTTATTATATTAGACTTAATATTAACATTTTTCCTAATTTCGAGTATTTCTAAATTATTTATTTGAGGTATCTTATAGTTGAAATGTAAAAATTTTAAGCCTGTGTTAATATCAAATGTATGGTCAAATTCTATTAGATGTTTTGCGAAATCAGAATCAATATTGCTAGTTAATGCTTTTGATATGTTCTTTAACCCTAGTTTCAAAATTTCTTTTTGTTTTGCCAATATAAAAATTATCGCAATCGTTACAATTAAGTCTATAAACTCCTGATTTCATGATAGGATTATCACTATCCTTGTTATTTAGTATGTATTTTTTTAATTTGTTACTCGTATAAAAGGCCGGCTGAATTGAGTTGGGAATATTTTTAGTTATTATTTTTGACAAATTGTTATCGACAAATAAAATTCTACGCCATTGTTCATTTCTATCTGTTGACTTAGGATAGATATATTGTTTAAAATTTTTTTGTTTTATCTTTTTATGTAATAAATTATCTATTAATTTAGTAGAATAACCATTATTATATGCTATTTGTTTAATAAGATTTAATTCAGATGTATAATTAAGATCAGATATAGGGATTGTAATTAATCTATGTAACATGGAGTGAAACGCCGCAAGTTTTTGGGAAAAGGGGTGATTCGATGAATTGTGTATAACGATATCCGTGTATGTGTCTTTTCTAAAAATATTAAATTCTATTTTGTTATTTATCAAGGTTAAATTTAAATCTAAGAAATTTAAACTCTTATTCTTTCCTATTTCTAATGTGAACTGAATGTTTTTATGTAATTTATTGAGAAAATTTAAAAATATATTTAATTGTCTTTCTGTCCCTAACCATATGCAAAATATGTCGTCAACATATCTTTTCCAACAAAATACATTTTTTAGTAAAAGTGCACCACTATTAAAAATTCTTTGTTCTAAATTATTAACGAAAATATCTGCAATTAAAGGGCTTGTGCTACTTCCCATCGCTAAGCCATCTTTCTGTTTAAATATTATGTTATTGAATTGAAAATAGTTTTGTTTAAATATGACATCAAATAATAATGTTAAATCATAAACTAGGTCTTTTGTCAAATTTGAAGAATTTAACAAATTAGTGATAATTGTTTTACTTTCTTCAATCGGAATGCTCGGGAATAAATTGATTACATCAAAGGATACCAATAAAGCGTGGTTTGGAATTTCTAGATCTTGTAGACAATTAACTAATTCTAAAGAATTCTTAACCGTGTATGTTGGTTGGAAAACATTAGACGTCATAATTACTTTATTAATTGCTGATGCCAATTTATAAGTTGGCGCATTACAATTAGACACTACCGGCCTAATAGGCTTGTTTAATTTATGTATTTTTAAAAGGCTATATAGTTTTGGTATTTGTGGGTTACTTAAAATAAGATTGTTGTTGTTTTTCAAATTCACAAAAATGTCACTCTTACAACGTTTCACAGCTTCTTTAACAAATTCTTGGCACTTATTAATGGGTTCTTCTTAATTACTTCAAAAATGGATTTTTTACAAGGAGTTTCACTCCATGTTACATAGATTAATTACAATCCCTTTATCTGATCTTAATTATACATCTGAATTAAATCTTATTAAACAAATAGCATATAATAATGGTTATTCTACTAAATTAATAGATAATTTATTACATAAAAAGATAAAACAAAAAATTTTTAAACAATATATCTATCCTAAGTCAACAGATAGAAATAAACAATGGCGTAGAATTTTATTTGTCGATAACAATTTGTCAAAAATAATAACTAAAAATATTCCTAACTCAATTCAGCCGGCCTTTTATACGAGTAACAAATTAAAAAAATACATACTAAATAACAAGGATAGTGATAATCCTATCATGAAATCAGGAGTTTATAGACTTAATTGTAACGATTGCGATAATTTTTATATTGGCAAAACAAAAAGAAATTTTGAAACTAGGGTTAAAGAACATATCAAAGCATTAACTAGCAATATTGATTCTGATTTCGCAAAACATCTAATAGAATTTGACCATACATTTGATATTAACACAGGCTTAAAATTTTTACATTTCAACTATAAGATACCTCAAATAAATAATTTAGAAATACTCGAAATTAGGAAAAATGTTAATATTAAGTCTAATATAATAAATACACAGACGAAATTTTTGCATAATCCTATTTTGAATATTTTTCCACTTAACATTCCAAATGACCCATAATAATCAACACCTCGAACCCCCCCCTCCCCTCACCAACCCCCTCAACCGCTCCTTCACCGTAACATATTTGCTTGTTTCAACTTTTAAGATTAGTACACAATAATCCTGATGAAGAGAACATTGTTCTCGAAACATGTAGATTTTTTAATCTAATATAGTGGTGAAAACAAAGTAATTTGTGTTTTATCTCAATTTTCACTCTCAATTTTACTTTAAAGTAATATAATTCTGATTTGAAATTTTTTTTTTCGATGATAGTAAATATTAAATGTAGTAGAAATGATTTCTACATACTTTCTTTTTTTAAAACTGACTAATTTTTACGATATACTTGTAAACATTTATTTAGCAGAGCACAGCTCCTGTATAAATCACCCAACAGTATTTTAAAAAAAAATTGAAATAAATGCCCATGTATGTAAAATTTTGACAAATATCTGTAAATTTTAAATTGAAATAAATGCCTTTGTGAATTTTTAACAAACATCTGTAAATTAAAATACTTATTTTATTCTTGTACTAGTATTTATAGTTACTAATTGTGCTATAAAGAAGTGGCGTTTTTCAATTTAAATTACATTTATAGTAAGAACAGCTAAATCTCCGATTCAATCTGGTTTAGCTGGATTTAACGTACTAAGCCGTGAGCTGGCATTTGCCAAGAACCACAATCATTCATTCTTGCTACTGCTATTCTATGCTCTTGTGATGAAGATGAATAGTATGTATGTATAAATAATTAATATTCGTCTCATTTAGTCATGTTGCCAAATTATGTACACATAAGTATCAAATTATATATCCACTGACAGAATTCAGTATTTAACCGGTAATAATTCGACTAAATTGTATACATTATATAATTTGAAATACCTACCACAATCAAATGACGAATCTTTAACAAAATAATCCTAAATAAAATTCACATTCAAATCCTTAGTACGCAATCTACTACTGAAAAGCATTCACTATATTTTACCATTTTATTTAAACCCGGAAATCGACTGTCATTAAAATCCCAGCCTACGAATCGTGGAATGCAAAAGCTTGCGTTGCAACGCCGTGGTTTTTAGTATTGAGCCACAAACGGTTCCACTAAGCGAATTTAAAATTAATGACATATGTTTTATTTATAGCCTTTATTACTATGCAATAAATAAAATACATTAACTAATAAATCCTGTTTTTCCACATAAATATTGTTCTCGCCGTTTCTGTATCACACTTTTATTTATGAACTGCAAACGTTAACGTTAACATTAATTGTACGGCACTTTGTCACTTGACTTAATATGAAAAAATAAAAAATGTAATATCATGATTTGATTTGATTTGACACATCGTATGTACCTACCTAAATAGATAGATTTAGATAGCCATGTTATCTTCTGGTTTGGGTCTTCTGGGGTCGTTTCGGATCCCATTGCAGGGTCCATCATAGGGCTGATGTGTTATTGTGAGAACTTATCACTGTTAAGTATTAGCTAGCAATACCGTGTCGAAAGCTTGATGTTTCTGTGTTTATGTTTATGCGTGACAATACCGTGTCGGAGTCATGTGTTGTCTTGTGTTGTGTGTATATTTTATCTATTGTCTATTCACTATCTCTGCGGAAACTGCGACGAGATTGACTTTGAAGCGCCGGATACCATGATGTTTTTAAGTTGAGACCATCATCTCTATTAATATTTATCGGGTGCTTGTATATTTTGAGTGCTTCCTTGATAAGATGCGTAATGACACGGCATAACACCCCAGAAGACCCAAACCATTAGACCGTAAGATTCTGAGTGGCCGTGCAAACCTAAGAACATTCTTTATTCTATGTTAATTTGAAAATATGAGTATATTTTTTTCTTGCTATCACATGCTGAATAACTTTCATTTAGTCTTTATAATTTTATTTAATAATTATTTACGGTTGTATGGAACTTAAAAAATCTTGGGCGTATTCAAAAAAATTAATATTTCGATTAATCATTAATTATTCTCCTCTCATTGGCCATTATACTGGGCATGAACATCGTGAGTAAAGGTAAAGACCTCTAAAATTCATTTCAGTAATTTACTGTAGAAGGCAAAAGCTTTTCTCGAAGCATGCAAATGTTTTAAAAGCTTTTCAGGTCGCAGTGATGTCAGAAATTTGCAAAACTCCCTCGTGAAATTTTACTGAAACATTAATTTGAATTAAGTTATCTTATAAATTTAAATTGTAAAATGCATCCCTATGAATATCTTAGTAATAATTTTTATATTTCTTCATGATTTTTATATTCAGTTTTCTTAAAATAATAAATCTGAGTTTCCCACTCTCTAAGAAAATTGTCTTGTAGAGGAAAAATATTGTTTCTGTATCAAAAGGGTAAGTTTTATGTAGAAAATTTCTAGGAATCTTTTTTGATTATGAAAATACGTTACAACCAAAATTCTCCCTTCGAATATTATTATTTTTGGTGTCTATTTATATCTTTCATCAGACAAATACTAACAGGCAATTTAATTTTACTGATGAATTGTGAAATGCTTAATATGGCGGCGAGCCCGCGCATTTCAGACTATACGATTTAATTAATTCGACTTCCTTAGTATGAGGTATTATTTTTTGAATATTTTTATATTAATGACAGTGAAATTTTCGTAGTACGCATGTATAATTTAATTAAATTGATCGATATTTTAATGGTTTTATGGATACTGCTGATATAGGAAACAGAACGTTTAATTTTTGTCTTCTTTAAACGAAATATTTAAAAAATTGTCAAAAAATATTAATGTCTGAATAGCATCACTTCTTCATCAATCTGTATAAATTAATTTGTAAATAAAATATTTGGTCTTTATTTGAAAATATACGAGATTAAGTGTACCAAAGATAACTCTAATGCACGAAAACTAAAATAGTGTTTCGGGGTTATAATTTTATTGATATTATAGCAATATATTTGTTCATATTTTTTAAGGACTATGAATCTATCATAATAAAATTGATTAAAAGCCTGTTTATCTATGGTTTTTGCAAAATGATTTAATAAGTTAACGTTAAATTTAGCAAAATCGAGAGCAAATACGAAAATCGTGTACTGGGGCCTCTTAACCGCTTTACGTCCAGCAAACGTGTACAAAACTTTTCGACTCTCTATTCCTGTCTATATCTTATCTGTATGATATATTTCCTGACGAATAATCTATCTTTAATCAACATTTAGAGGATTCTCGGCTAAAGCAATGTAAAATTTTTATATTTAAAAGTACCTAGCCAGTTTAATCTTCACATGTCGATGAGAGATTCTGTTTCGCTTGAAACTTAAGTAGTGAAAAAATACAAAATATTACTTAACTCACATAGAAGCCAAAAGACAAATATTATTTAATGATCAGTAGGTACGAAATAGATTTCATGTTTATATATGGTAGTTGGTACTATCTTGATACATGAGTAGGGGAGAACCACCACGAAGAGAATGTTTTTTTTCTCTTTGCTGTAAATACAAAATTAATACACTATTTCAAAAATTGATGGAGTTATGTAGTGTATTCATTCCTTTCATAATTCCTAAAGTGATAATATAATATTAAATACTCCCATCTAATTTCAGGTTAAAATTGATTTTCTAAAAAAAAAAAACATAAAAACTAAGTTTTTATTATACTCCCTTTCATTGTAAAATATAACAATAATTAAAGACGAATTAAAACATATAATATAACACTAAACTTACAGTAATTTAATATATTTCTAAATGTCAGATGTTTTGAGCTGTGATAAGAAACTTCATACTTTGAAGATTAAATTCTAAAAACATTTGTCAGTCAATTTATATTTTCGAAATTCGTAGTGAAGTACCTTTTATGTATACCGACGGAGTAATTCAAATTTAGAAAATATTCCGCGACCTTATCAGGCCGCCGTTGCTAACAATCAAACTTTTGTAATGATTCCAATTTGAAAAAAGCATTAAAATTTCTAAAAATCCGAAATTGTACTATAATTATTAATTTTTTAACGAAAATTAGATAAATGTTCTTGATCGTCGCCACAAGTCTGCTTGCAAAGTTTCAGCTCGATTGGATCACGGGAAAAGGGTCAAAAATTGATCCAAAGTTTTTTCGACGGCAAGCCGGCAAGCAAGCAAGCAGGCGCCACTAGTTAATATAAAGGGAGTAAAAATGGGAAACGTTCTCTTTAAGGGATACAATGAAGAAAACACTGGTTCCCATGAAGAGAACGGGCATAGACATCAATCTTGACGTGGATTATATGTGCCTATTATCATATTATTTGAGAAGTTCTGGAAATAATTTACAATTTTGATTAAAATACGATATTTAATCAAGAAATATTAAATATTTAACATAGTAAACGGGAATATAAAAATGCAAATTTGGTATAAAAAATATTTACGACAAAAAAGTTGAAAAAGCCCTTTTGTCCACAAGATTCATGACGCTATTGACTGCAAAATTTACAATGGAGCCATTATATATATATAAATAAACTTGACTATTTTCAAAACCAAATTAATAATTCCTATTGTCTTTTTTCCCTGAATAAATTTTTTATTATTTTTTCAATAACTTATCTTTCCGAATACCTATATTGCGATTATATTCAAAACTCTCACTAGCTACTTGTGCTTGCTTTGCTCGTTTAACTTTCCATGATAAAGTATTAGCCATACTTGTATCCTTAGCTACACTGTGAATGCTTTTCTTTTGTAAGATGACGGGGTCTATTGCATATTTGAATTCGTCCGTCTTACGATTTATAAAATTGTATGATTGGGTACATTCTATGCAATAAATAATTTAAAAAACATTATTTAATAAACGTAACATACAAAAACATGCATCTTTCATACATACTGAATGCATGAAAGATGCATACTGAAAAAAAAATACCGTCAAAAAATGAAGAATTCTTCAAAACTAAGCATAAATCTAAAAGAAATAAATGATTATTTGATTTCTTCCCAAAATACCCAATTTTGCTGTCATCTGTGAACCAATTGCTATAAATTTTCGAAATTCGTAATTATGTACCTATTATACCGATGGGGTAATTCAAATTTTAAATATTCCGTGGTGTCGTCGTTAGGCCGCCGTTGGTAGTAATCAAACTTTTGTAATGAATCCAAATTTAAAAAATCATTAAAATTTTTTAAAATTCAAAATCATACTTTAATTTTTATTTTTTTTAACGAAAATTTGAGAGATCTTCTTGATCGTCGCCACGATTCTGCTTGCAAAGTTTCAGCTTAATTGGATCACAGGAAAATGGTTAAACAACGATCCAAAGTTTTTTCGTCAAGGAAACAAGCAAGCAGATGCCACGAGTTAAAAGAAAGGAAGTAAAAAGGCATAAATTTACACTTTACAACGGCGCAAATTATTGCAAAAAAGCCTACAATGCACTAATATTTTTTTGTCGTAGAACATTATAAGCTTACATCGAAAATTCAAAGTATTCTTTTTATGTTTGATAAAACGTTGCCTCTTACCTATTCGATGGCGAATAATACGATGAGTAATGGTTTGGAATGTATTTCATATTATGTTACGCACAGCGATATGGAAGTATGTATTTACGTGCAAGACTTGATCTCATTTACAGTAAAAAGGAATATAAATAAAGACCTACGATAGTATAAATAATTCCATATAAGCAGTATACACTGAATTGGATTAAGACCTTTTAAATAATTTTTAATTGGGTTAAAGTTTATGAGTTTATATTACGATTCTATTTTCCAACAAAATAAAGCTTTAATTTTATTTTATCTAACCTTAAAGTTTAATTGAATTTTATTGAATGGCTAAGAGCTTCTCTTAACTGATAATCAAACATTTCCAAAGATCGCCTGAACTAAGTTTGAAGGGTACCTAAGATTGGAAAAGTAGATGAAATATTCAGGTAAGTACTAATCACAATTTTAAAACATTTAAACCCCAAAACAGATCTGCGAAATGTTAAAAATAAACCCTGACAGAAAATTTGTAAAAAAAAAGAAAAAATTATACCATAATAAAATATTCGAAATAAATTGGTTAATTATGTCCTTCCTTAAATTATATTTTTAAAAAATGCAATTGGAGTTCGATTTCAGAACCTCGCTTTTCAACTCACTGTTCTCGTAAACGTAACATTATATGCGCTTTCGAATAAATCAATATGCGTACAGATATTTATTAAGTATAATAAAATTTTAAACCATTTTTTGTAGTTCACTTTATTTACTGGCACCTACGTGCAAATGTCTTCCATATTCTCTGTTTTCTCTGTAGGTACTAATACCAGATCACAGAGACTGACTGAATTGCGTGACGCGTTATCGTCTCCAGTTGCCATATATTACATCTATTGTAGAGATGTAATATGTCTTCTTTCTACTTGCACTGTCCCAACTCATTGCCTAGGTAGGCTGTTGGAGTCGGCTCTTCTTATTCTCATTCTGTATCTTCTACGGTTCTGTGTATCGCATTCATCCAGGCCATTTCTCTGCAGGATTTTGGAACATCGAGTCATACAGGAGTTCTTTGGTCTTCCTCCGGATAACTGTCGATGAAGGTCCATGGACATTTTCTGCTTTGCTGTGTGATCTGGTGGTCACCCTCTTACGTATCCGTGCCATCTCAGCTGTCGTTCTTCCAGCATCCTGGCAACCACTAATGCGTGAACTTTTAATCTGATACTCTTTCCGACCATCTGTGCATTCACATTCGTGCTGTTACGTGTTGCCTAGAGTGAGAGTTATACACAGTCCAGCATTCGAATCCGTACATAATCGCGGGTCTAACAATTGTATTAAAGAGTTAAAGTTAGTATTACGGTAGTTAGACATTTTTAACTCTAAATGGTTACGGATATTTTATACGAACCGTATGTTTTTTCGAGAAACGATTCTCGACGTTTCGTTGAAATCATATTCAACGTCGTCAAGAGGACTACCTTTACCGGCGGTTTTTTATATAATTTGCCAGTATGTCCTCCTGATGACGTTGAATATGAATTCGCTTTTCGGAAAAACAAACGTTCGTTTAAAATATTCGTAACCATTTACAGTTAAAAATGTGTGGTAAGCCTTTCTATCTAGTTTTATAGGCATTTTCGGGTCACATAAGATTCCTGTTACCAATCTAAATTTCTTCTATCTCACGCCTATCCTATGTTTTATGAGCATCCACTGCACATTATTCGATTCAATGAGTGAGCTCACATATTTAAATGCATCATATTTAACTTATATATTTCCCCATTCCTAGAAGCTTTAATCAATTTGACTATAAGTTTTATTATCCTATTAAGGTAAAGTCACCAGTCATGGAGAGTATAAGTGATTTTTTTTTGTTTTTGCTTTGTAATTTGTTCATTTATCAATATACATTATTTGGGTTTTGAAGGTAAATAAAAAGACCTTTTCTCAATCAGTATTCAATTTTTAATTTCAGTTTAATACTCAGTGCAATATAATATTATAAAAAAACAACACTCCTGCTCAGACACCATCAATGGACAGAAAATAATCCAGTGTTGGACCCCCAATTGTGGACATTATCTAATTATGTTATGTATGTATGTTCCTGATAATTACACTAGACATCGTCAGCATAGATTGTTTCACATTCCAATATACAGGACCAACCTGCCGATGGTTATGCCTGTTGGAAGAGCCACAGCTATGCTGAACAAAATTGCTTTGGGTATTGATATATTCCATGTGTCTGAGGGGGTTTTCCGAAGGGGGATTCTCCTACACCTTTGACCAGATTTTATGTTATTTTTAATTTATTAAATACTTTCATTTTTGATATATACTTCCTAATATGTATGCCTTAAACATTTTGTTTGTCATGTACATATTATCGTGAAATAAATTGAATTGAATTGAATTGAATTGAATTATGAACAGCCATCAACGGACAGTAAATACGCCAGTGTAGGACCCCCAATTATGGAAAGCTAGTTATGGAAATATGAATGATCAAATAAAAGACAAAAGTATTCATTATTAACGAAATGCTAATTTTAAAGCCAACCGGAAAGAAAAAAAACGAAGAGAACCAATTTTTTCCTGGCCGATTATTTGTGAACGGACAGGAATTTCTAGAGAAACATGAAGATATACAAGAACAGACGTACGATAGATACATGAGAAAAAATAAAAATAATGAAGTTCACTCCATGGACACTCTGTCCATGACTGGGTGTACGTGCTTGAATAATATCCAGTTATGGACACCGGTAAATTTTAGGTTTAGAATGCCAATGACATTTAGGTTATAATAAAAAAGATATGAATTAGTATTGATAAATCACTAAATAATATGAATTTCAACAACGACGATACACCTAACACAAAATACTATGTTTACGTGCATTACGTGCATCGCGATTCTTGTAATAAATTACGATTCCCGACACTAAATGACACCGCGCAACTATCAACCGTGATAGCCGCAAACAAAGTGGCTGTCGGCTGTCAAAAAAAGTTGGTATGACAGCTAAAATATTAGCACAACTGATCGGTGTAGTCATTTGAAAAAAAATACTTCGCGTTTGCTAAATTTTGGAGGTAAATTCAAAAATGTCCATGGCTGGTCCGCGTCTAACATAGGCGCCATTACCTTACTATGGTTATCAGACGTAGAACCAGAGTAATCCGATTAACTAGAGCTGCATCTACTATCATTTTTATTTATGGCCAATTATCAGATTAAACTAATGATCCAGGATACCGACCTGTACCCGAAAACGTAGAGTTGCCGTACCCAACACTTATGTGACAAACAATCACTTCTTCTCACTTTTACCGTAGGTACTTTTGGAATCTCCCAATGGATTGCCAACCAATAACTTAACCCTCTAGTCCGTCGCTCATCAGTCACCGCGTGGAGATATGAGAAGCATATATGTATTGATTTAGAAATATCGGAGCCATCCTCTTTCCTTTGTGAATTTTGCAAAGAATAACAATAAAATCAAAAAAATAATGAGAATGTGTTTACAAAGGTTTTTATAGTTAATTAGAAAACATTTTTGAAAAAAAATACAAAATTCTAGAGCACAAAGATTCACTTTGAAGGCTCGCACAGTGCACACACCATTTTTTTTGTTACTAGGAGAACGTTAAAGAAACATTCAAGCCTTTTGCTCTTCTCTTTGATCCGTCGACATAGTAAAATGGTCCAGCGCTTTTGCATTCTATGGATATTCTAACTACAAGCTTCGTTGTGCAAATTAAAAAATCTCAGACAATTTTTTAGTCCAGCACAACAAACGTTTATTAAATTATAATTTATAGAAATAAACTTAGTTTACACCATTTTTTATAAATAAAAAAGTGGTATAAACAATGTTTATTTCTATAAATTATAATTATAATGTCTCCACAAAATAATTTTTCTATGTTTGAAGAAGAAGTTTATTTAATAATTTGTTAATTTACCTGTTAAATTATTTATTATTTTTAACTAACAGTTTATTCTTTAAAATCACTGGATTTCGGAACAACCTCTGGCACTTCCTCAAATAAAATAAAAATCACGTCTCAAACTGCACTGCTCTGCATACATCTTGAAAATAATGTTATTTAATTTTATAATATTTATGTTTGTTTTGATATTCTAATTATTTTCTAAATGTATTCTTGTATTTTTCAATCATATTTTGTAATTTTGATGTTTATATTAATTAATTACTTAGAAGAAAATTGTCACATTTTAACCTATTTCGTATAAATAATTTAAGGAAATTGACTTCACTTTAAGTGTATCGGTTTTCTTTCAAATTCGTCTACAGATGATACACAGAAGAACATTGGGATATGATTTTCATGAAATTTCCAAGTTAGAAAATCCATACTGTGGAACTTATACACAATTTCTGGTACATGTTAAAAAGACATCAAAAAAAACAAATATTGTCCTCTTTTTCAAAAAATATATTAAGCCATTTAGGGATTAAATTCTGCGCATCCTTATTTGATTGCATGTTTTTGTATTTTACTTTTTGTATTGTATAGATGAATAAAATTGTGTAGAAGTAGTGTAGATAGTAAAGCAAATGATCCTTTGTCGATTTTTCAGACACTACCAGTGCCCCGCCCACCCCGACCTGCCACCCCCTCCACCGCCTCCGCCCCCCGCCCTGGTGCAAGAGGGAGCGCCCCACAGGTAGCCATTGTTCTAGTGATGTAATCATTCCTTTGTTTCATCTATCATTTGGTGCAGAAGATGTACGTTAATATTAAATTATTTTTGTCTTATGTGTACAGTAAAAACAAAAAAATGAAAAACATATTTATATCATCTCATCCCATAAATACATAACCACCAATCTAGGTGACACACACACACTCAAACGTGGCGAGTCTGCTGCGTAAACAAAACTGAGGCACAGCAGTGTACACGAGGCAGCGCCACATTTAGATGCCCAGAGCATCGTCAGCACACACACACACAGCTAGACTTCAAGAGAGTCCTTTGTTCTCAAAACATATAAAAATATCCAACGCCCTGTACGGGCATGTCAGTCTCTCAACCACCCCCGGCGTAGGCCGGAGGCCCTGTTTCGTCGAGTCTTTATCATTGTTATTATCGTAATCATGTATAACTTGTAATTGTTTTATCAGTAAATAAATTTAATCAAACATTCCACGACTTTGGAGAATTCCCGATACATTACGGGTAGTGACCATAAAGCAACTTTGTCCTCATTTCTACAAATTGGTGACTACCGATGCTCACCTTTACCCCCAAATATTTATTAACATAGCGTTACATTATTGTTTTTGTTGAAGAATATTAATAGGTAAAAATAAATTATAATATTTGTTTTATTAAATTATATATTTCTTGTATTTTTTAATGTATATCTTAATTTAATGATTTGGTGTGTAGGACAAATTTTAGATGCGGTAAATGCTAAAGGTTAGTAGGATGTTTAATTTGATAAGGATTAATACTGAATTTGTTAAATTTGGTGGAAAGTGAACGATTACATCTTAGTTATACATTTGATGAAATTTTATAGATAAAAATGGTTGGTGTATATTATCCTTAAAAGATAGATATATGCTGTAATTGATTTTTTTTAGATAAATTAATTTTATGCAATTCTTTTCGACACGATTTTTTTAACTCTAACGCTAACTCTAACACTCTAACGGATTACACAGCGTTTCAATGAGAGCGCTTTAGCGGCAAATTTGTTCCCAACTTGATTCACTAGTACCGTTAATACTCAACTCCTTTATGTGCTAGGCCAATTTTTAATACACTAAAATCTTTTTTGAAAAAATGCATTGAAGATCACAATAGTAAAAACCGCATTCAAATGCGTTTAGTGGTTCTCAAAATTACGTACGTACGTAATGAACAGAATTTCGAACATATCATAATATTTAATCTAAAATAATATTACCAAATCATGAAATTTAACGCCTTATATATCACAATATATCACAATTTTACCATGAATGATGATGGCACTTAAAAAAAGTTTATAATGAAGAGTGAGCCTTCATCATTATCATCTTCATTCCCTTTTCCTAGTCCAGCGGCTTCCAGTGTTCGTTCCTCTGGATTCTTAGCACAAGTCCAAGCCACCTCATTTGTGATTTTTCTATGTGTAGGAGTAGGAGCTCCGTGCCGAGAGTGTGCCTTATGTCAGAACTTCTTACTCTGTCCATTGGTTTGACTCCCGCTACCCCTCTTAGAAAGCTCATCTCGGCAGCCTGGATCCTTGCTCTCACTCTCTCCGTCAGGATCCAAATTTAATGGCCCTATATTAAGGTGGGCCTGTACACAGATCTGAACAGTCAGTTTTGTCTTCACACTAAGCTCGGATATATTCATCACTGTACTATTAGGTCCTTACATATGAAATTGGCGTTTAGTATGGGAGGAACATAAAGCCGATTTTTTTTTATTATAATATATTTATTTAATCAAAGTATGTACCATTGCTATCTATGCACTTTTGCCATCTCATAGGTAAATCATCGGTCCCTTTACTAAAAAAGCCATTCGGACGGGAATCAATAAAATCTTTGAAGGCGGTTTGGACTGCCCCATCGGAGTTGAATTTTTTCCTTTGCAAGAAGTTATTCAAATTTCGAAAAAAATGGTAATCTGTTGGGGCAAGGTCCGGAGAGTACGGTGGATGTCTTAGACATTCCAATTGAAGCTCCTCTAATTTGGTAGCCGTCTGTTGTGCAGTGTGTGGTCTAGCGTTATCATGAAGCAGCAGTGGCCTAGAGCGATTAACCAGCCTCGGTTGTTTAGCAGCTAGCTTTTCCATCATGGTTTGCAGTTGCTGACAATAGACATCTGCCGTAATCGTCTGGCCAGATTTAAGAAAGCTGTAGTGAACGACACCAGCACTAGTCCACCAAACGCTCACAAGTAACTTTTTTGGAGTCAATTTTCGCTTGGGGCATGGTTTGGCTGGTTCGGCAGGGTTCAGCCATTGCGATGAGCGCTTCCGATTATCGTACAGGATCCACTTTTCATCACAGGTAATGATTCGATTTAAAATCCCTTCATTATTGTGCCGGTTGAGTAATGTAACGCAGCAGTCAACGCGCGTTTGTTGATTTGCTTCACTCAATTCGTGAGGTACCCACCTTTCAAGCTTTTTCACCTTACCAATTTGCTTCAAGTGGATTAAAACAATTTTATCACCAACACCGCAACCTGCAGCTAACTCGGATGTGGTTTGCGATGGATCCGTTTCCACCATAGCCTTCAATTCTTCACTATCAACTTTGGTCTCCGGCCGTCCACGGGGCTTGTTCTGCAGGTCGAAATTTCCAGAACGAAAACGTTGGAACCAAAAGCGCACTGTGTTTTCTTTTGCGGCACCGTCGCCATACACATCATTAATCCTTCGAGCCGTTTCTGCAGCACTGGTGCCACGGTGGAACTCGTACTTGTAAATAACGCGATATTTCATGTTTTTCATTTTGTAAACTGAGTGACGCAAAGAAAAAAACAATTGAGGAAAAAACAAATGAATTATAATTTTCAAAACACAAATACATGAGTAAATAGCTGTATAAATTTGGATTTGGAATTCCTAACCAAAGAGAAGATATTTGAGATCAAATTTGCCAGTACGGCAAAACGCCAATTTCATATGTAAGGACCTAATATATAGAGAACGTTGAGCGCCCGCATTTCACTTTCCTGCCTCCCGTCGCTGGAAAATTTCACTCCAAGGTATTTGAATTTTTCGACTTTTTTCAGACGGGTCCACTGATCGAACACTGCTCTAGGCCTCTTCCTACAACCATAACCTTTATTTTGGCAGAACTAATCTTCATCCCAACTTGAGTGCACTCTTCTTTGAAGGAATTTATCCTCTCTTGTAAGTCCTCTTGTGTGGGCGCCAGCCTTACTATATCATCCGCGAATAGTAAAAATTCTATTTCTACATCTCCAACTCTTTTTCGCTTTTTCGGATTATCCTTTCCATATGGGGTGAATAGGATTGGCGAAATTGGGCAACCTTGTCTCAATACTATTCCAGCATTGAACTCCTCCGATATTGCGCTGTATATTCATACGTAGCTTCTGCAATTCTCATACAAGGATTGAATTGTCTTGAGAAGGTCTCTCTATATTCCAGATTCGTCCAGCACTGTCCACAGGATATCGCGCGATACCAGGTCATACGTTTTCTCCAAGTCTATGAATCTCATTTAATTTTTTGTCCATAATCCCAGTTTTTATGGATACATCGTACTGTTACAATGTAAACGATTGGTCCGTTATGCCTCTCCCTGATCTAATACCGCGCCGGCCTTCTTGTACATTGTTTTTCGTTATTCTGCGACTATTCTTATTTCCCGAATGCGAGCATATATTTTACCTGGCTGATTCAGCAAGGTAATTCCTCTGTAGTTGTCTGTCTTTGCTTTCTCTTTGCTGTCTCTGTTGTCTCCCTTTTTTAAAAATGGGGACTATCACTACTGTTCGCTAAACTTTTAGAACCTTGCACATCTTCCACGCTACTTAAAATATGCGGGCTAGCCAACTTATTCCCTTATTATTCAGATTTGTCAGCATCTCAGGCCTTATCTCATCTCCACAACCTGCTTTTCTAGTTTTCAGTGACTTTAAGTCACCTTTTACTTTGGCTATTGTGAAACCATTGTCGTCGTTATCTGAAGAGTGAGCCAATTATATAAATTAAAAATAATAATTATACAAAATTAAGCAACCGGACAAGAAAGCAACACAAAACATGCCTTCATAATGTGGTCATAAAATGTTTAATTAACTACTTGATTAAATTAGTACTCGCCTGGATTACAGAGAAATTCAAGAAATTTGCGTAATTTAGAAATTCATTGGCTTACTTCGTACCTTCACCGTTTGAGTAACAAGATTCTAAACAATTCTTATAATTACAAATATAAACACGTCTCCTACAACATTGGCTAATGGAAAGTTTCACTTTCCACATTAAATGGCTATTACCATTATTCATTTTTAAGTAACTTACACTTTAGATTTTATATTACCTCGGAGTAGAATCGTGAGGGATGGAACCAGATTAAATTCAGGCGATGAATATTGTAATATATTGTCAATAGAGTGGCATTATTGGTCGTCAAGCCTGAGTGTTATGTTTCAGTAAAATCAGTAGACATTCTAAGTGTGCCTTCTTAATGTGAAATGAAAACTTAGGTTACCGATCTTACAGATAAATACTTAAGTTTTCGTAAATTAAAACAAACAATTATCAAACAAACAAATTAAAAAGCAATTATCTATATTATGATCGCACAAAATCTGCATCAAGAAATGCATTTTTTCCATTGCTTCATAAATTAATCAAATAGTATGTTTTTTTTTTAACAACAAACAGTTAAAAACAAAATTTAAAGTAAAAAAAAAAAAAAAAAAAAAAATAGTATGTTTTTTTTTTAAAAAGGTGTACCTGTAGATTATTTTATATAAAGTATTATTTTATTTGATTGTTTTATAAACTACATTTACATATTATTTAATGTGTAGAAATTTTATACATACATTATTTAATAATCGAGTCGCTTTAAGGCCAGATACATCGAAATTTTTATTTTCTTGCGTCAAATTATTATTTTCTGACGACAATTATATTTATGAGATTTAATTTCAAGGTTAGAATATAAGTTTGTTTTTATGTTTTATATTTCTGTAAATTATTTTTTATGTATTTAATATTTGTCAAAGTAAATTAAAATTATTAAAAATATATACGAGTAAATCTACTAATAATAGTGAAGATTAGGAATCACCGCTCAGAATACAATTTGGAGTTACAACTTTGCATGCGAAATGTATGTCAGACCAGAAAAGTATGGCGCTCTATCCTCTCTTCCTACCCCCACGGGAAAACGGCGTGATGGTAAGTTAGTTTGTAAGTTATTTAGAAACTTATATTTTCGTATGATATCAACTTTGGTCAAGCGTATGAAACAAAATTTTGAAAAATGCTATTTTGCATTTTTTACAACTTTCATAAAGTTCTGATAGTGATTAAATTTCAAATGTACAAAGTTAACATTTAATAATGTGTTTTTATTTTCGATTTCATTTTGCGAAATAGTAAAGCTATCAAAATGAATCATACCACCAAAAATTTAATAGAGGAAATAATTGAATTGACATTTCAAAATAAATGTCGGTATTATTGTTTTCGACATTGGGGAACAATTGGGGACATTGGACTAGCCTTGTAAAATTTGTCATTTGTGATCAATTAGGCTGAACATTTTCAATATCAACAAATTCATATAAATTATGTTGTTTTCTTTAATCATCACTAAATCATCACTAAATACTGAATAAAAGCTTATAAATAATTTTATACTAAATCTTATAAATCCGTTTGCAAAAACATGTATCTATACTGTAGCCGTCGCAACTCAACTACAAATTAATCGAAACATTCATAAAACATTTAAATTCTTGGCAAATTAATAATAACTTATGATGAATTTGCGCATAGCATAGCATTGTTTTCAAGCCAAAGGCACAAAATATGTCACTGGTGAGATAAGCATCTACCGATGTCAACTTTAAATAAAAAAATATGTATATTAGTTCAATGTATTCTTATATGTATGAATGTCTATATATATATATAATTTCTTTTCTAATTGATTAATAAAAAATTGCCTAAAATTCACATAGCTACGTTCTGAAATTGCAACTTCACAATAATAATGCGTTTTCTTTAATATATATATATTTATGATAGTTTACTCGTTGCTGAGAAATGGTTTGGGTGAGTGTCTGGTGAAGATAGGAAGAAATGAGAATCTCAAATGCCTTTTTATTGCATCATTTAGGAAATCTTCACTTCTGCGATCTTGGAATACGAAATCTTTGAGCGCGTGGGCAGGAATTTTGTATCGAAACTAGCGTGCTTTAATAATTTAAGGGTGCTCAATTTATACCCACTCGTAATATGGTGTTAGAAGTGCTTTCAATAATATATTTTTTATGTACCTTCCTAATAAAATAAATATTTATTTATATGCTATAGAATGCGTATCTACTCTATATATACGATGACTATGCTTATAACAAGTCTTTTATTGTAGAAGTCGAAATATTGACAAAAATGTATAATCAATATCATGATATTTATTTAGGTCTTATTAAAATAATTATAATTATCTATTCATATACAGGAGCATTTATGTATAGTGAGTAATTGTTTGAAGAAAATTTTTTATTCTATATAAGGCTTGAACTTTGTGCGGACATTCTTATTAAAATAAAACACAAATCACTTTATTTTCACCACTTTATTAGATTATACAATATACATGTTTCGAGAACAATGTTCTCTTCTTCAGGATTGTTGGTGTAATAAAAATTGAAAAAATAAAACCATGCAAAGGTGTTACGGCAAAGGGGTTGGTGATGGGGGGGAGTTGGAGGTGTTAATTATTATGGAATGTCATCTGGAGATGATGGAATCTTAAGTGGAAAAATATTCAATTAGTGGTTTATGCAAAAATTTTGTCTGTGTATTTATTATATTTGAATTAATATTTAAAATTTTCCTAATTTCAAGTGAGTATTTAATTTATAAATGCAACTAAAGCATACAGTCATTTTTATTTACCTGCTTTTAAATTTATTCACTTATTTGTCTGAAATAATGTTGTAAAGAAATATAATTACTTAATTACTTACTTACCATTACACTATTTTCTCACGGAATTCGGAAGATAGAAGAGGGTACCACACTCTTCTGTCCTGACACACAACTCTACACCTTCACCTATCTTCGCATGGAAGCTCGACGATTGTTGAGGCTCCTAACAGGGTCACCTTCCAGTACCTGGTTATGCCACATCTTCAGCGGCCACCCTCTTTTTATGGCACCGCCAACACTTGCGTCATACATCTTTCTTATTATTCTATTCTCATTATGCTCAATGTAATCAAACCACCTGAGCGACTCATTTTTCATTATATTCATTTGTCAATATCAGCTTTACATTCTTTCCTGATTCAATAATTCTTTACTCTATCATAAATAAATTTTTCACACAATTTTCATCACATTTCCTCTGTATTCAGTCCAGGCATACATTATTATTGATAACATAATTTCATCATTTACTACAATTCTTGCCTCTGTAGACCAGGCGCATGCAGTGATAACATTGGCTTATGTAATTTTTTTTTTAAATATAAAAATCAAATATCTATCTGAGAGAATATTGTGATACGTAAAAAAATGAATAATATTATAATAATTAATATACGAATATCATGAGATATGAATACGTAAAATGCATGATTTAAAGTTCCCTTTGCATGCCCCTGCAGTAAAAAATATTGCATCCAAATCACCATATACCCTGCACCTACCCTCCTCTCAATATATTTCTCAGCTTTCCTTTTTCTATCGAACATACTTCCCAAGTATAAAAGTCATCTATTTGTTTCAAACATTCATTGACTACTTGCTGTTGTGCAAAAATTGAATATTTTTAATAAAGATAATTAATTAAATATTAAATTGGTATTAAAGAAATGAAATACACAGTGAAAAAAATCATATAAAATATAGACGCATTATCACATATCTCACATATCATGTTTCAGCATATTCAAATATTCATTCCATTGATTTGTCAATTACTCCACTGTATGTCATTGGTAATCCCACTGTTCGCCTTATAGAATTCAAGTAAAAAAGTAAATATCAAGTAAGAACTCAGAGTATTTTACAATTCTATGCAGTCAAGTTATTCTAATTACCTGTGGCCTAGATTTTCATGGGGAATGAAGTTTCAGAGATGTCTTAAATAGAACATAAAAAATGATCTTCTTCAGTAAATCTGGATAGTCAATGATGTTACTGATAATATTTATTGACATTAAAATAATTCTCCCTTCGTCGTTCCCTTTTATAATGTTATAATCGCCTGTTTCAATAACTAAATATTGGTCTTTGGACGTTCTATTCCCTTTTCCATGTTCAATAATACTTTAATTCGTTTCTTATAGAAGATACTCGGTACCTAGCAAACGTTGGTTTCTCTAAATAGTAATCTCATAAATTTTTTGTGTTTTTTCTTTTATTTTTAACTAGCTCACACCTAGTAATAATAAAACCATATCAGCTAATGTTTGCCTGCAAACAGACACGCATTAGTAATTTCCTACGAATACATTTTCTTATACAATAATAATCATAAATGTATTATTTAAATATATTTCCCTTGGAAAATACCTAAGGGACACTTTTGGCGTAGATTTATGAAGAACCCACAAGATAAAAGCAATTTAAAATCAAATAAAAAAAATCATTTACAAATAATGGTAAATTCTTGTTATTTACTTTTTTCCGTAGATGTCGCTGTATTTTAACAGAAAATTTATTAAAAAAATCCCACTGAGGATTTCTCGTCAAGAGATTAGCTTTTTACGTTACGTTGAGTTTTATTTAAAAATGTAGATTGGCAGATTTTAAACGCGATCAAGTATTTATGAAAGTCCTTCCACTTTCTGCTCGAAAATCAGCATTGAAAATATAAAATTATTATGTTAAAAAGAATCTTGTTTTCTTATTCTGACATTTTATCCTTTCTGCAAGTCTTATCATTTCATCCCCCTCCCCCAACTTGTAAGGAGAGGCGTACAAGGGGGCCTATTATTATACCCAGATAAGGTGGCAGGAGGTCGTACTCTCTGAGGGGTTGTTATTAAGGGAAGGTTCCATCGCGAGCGAGTATGTATAAACTACTTGGGTAATTAGAATCCTTAACATTTAGAAGTTAATGCAAAATACTTAATTAATTAATTTAGTTCTCGCAGGTGACAACATAGGTAATAACATAATTTATTATGTGGGTTAGTTAGTATCGTGGGTAACAATCTTTTTAATTGATGAAAAATGAAGTCAGATGTAGTCGTAACGTTACAGTTACGAAAAACACAACCGAATTTTTTTTTCAATATTTATGGAATTTATATTAAAACGCATCTTTCAAAATTTTTTGGAATAATATTTTGACCTAATTTTAGAGCACCAAAATTAGACGTGTATAAAAAACGCAACCACAGGTCATGAGGCTAAATTGCTCTAGAAAAACACATCACAAAAACATCCAGACTTGTGAACATCACACAGATTTATTGTGAACTCACCGACAATCGAACCCGTAACCGCGGTATAGGAAGTCAGTGTAAGTATACTATTATAACAAAATGATTTTTGTCAAGAAAATGTCAATTTCGCTTTTTTATTTATGTTATTATCAATTCAAAGATGCACCGATTATTTAAATAAAAATATTTTACTACATTTTCATTTATTTTTGAAAACGTAACATTATTGAGCAATTGAACATTTTTCACTGGTTTGTTTTTCAGTGATTCACTGGTTATAAGATTTTGAATTTTAATATTTTTATGTTGTGTCCTAGATATCAGTTACGCTCTTGTCCAAGATATGTATAGAATAACGGTGAAAGATTTCATCTTCTGGAGATCATGAAAACCTAAAATTGTTTATGTTATATATAAAAATATATAAAAATTGCAAATGCAGCAATTTCCAAAAAAATTCACAAAACATTTCTTATTACAAATTTACTGAATTCTAGATTTTATGTATTTATCCCTTCCAAAATCATGTTTCCTATAAATTTATAGGCTATATTTCCTCTGAAATCTTGAATTCAGTACATTCTAAATTAATAATCCTCGATGATTGCATTAAAAATTTTTTTTAAACCTGTATGTATAACGGAATATGTATTTCTTTGTGTTTTCAAAATAATTTTTTTTGCTAGCGGGTTTTTATTTAAAATATTTTTATATACGTAATTTTAAAAAGTTGTAAAAGGGTAGCAAATTTTTTGTCTGTGTTTAAATTTGTTACATATTAATGAATTGCAATATTTTGTGCTACTCAGATATATTATATCTCATCGAATCTCACATCTGTAAGCAAAATATTGAACTACAATGTACAATACACATGTATGAGTAAAATAACAAAAGACAAACGACAAACTAGAAATTACAATAAATCCAAAAAATATTGCAATTTATATTGCAGCCCTCTTTGTTAGGAGAATGGCTTCGTATTAGGAATAGAACTATAAACTATCCTTAATTATCTGTCAACACTGGCCAAAAGTCTGAACGTGAATAAAAAATGTATTTATGCATATTTGGAATGTACACATATTTATTTACCATAATTTTATTTATATAACCATAAAAAAACAGATATCCTAAAAGCATTTTACCAGACGTTTGTAGATTTAATTGTAGATTAATATTTAATTATTAATTATAACAATTTACTAATGGGCTATGCCAGAGAGATTTAAGGTCATTCTTGTGACATAGTAAACATAATCTCTGTGAGACTTTGATAATTTATTTTAATTAAAAATTATCGCCCTGTGTCATCTGACCCAAACTTTTCATACTTATTCTTAAGGACTACTACACCTCCTCATCTATGTTTTCTAGATAAATATATACACTGTTTGACAGATTTGACCTAAATTGTTCATATTTATTCTGACCTTGCGAAAAATATAGGCGTCATTTTCTCTCCCCTTCTTTACCCCACTCCTCAATCTTCTATAGTCTCTTTACAATTCAATCGGACCCAAATTTTGCATACGTGTATTCAAAATTTGGGTCCGATTATGCGAATATGCGCATGTGAAAATATACGCGCCATTAACCCCCTTCCTTTACTCCACTCCCTCTCCCAATATATTTTCATCTGACCTAGATAAGCATAATCGTCATTTCCTGTTCCCCTCGTTAATCCTCTCTCTCCCCTCAGATACATTATCTTTAAATATCAACACCGTTTGAAATATCTGATCCGATTTTGCTACTTATTTTTTAGGAACCTCTCTTTCCAATCATCCTTTCACCAATCCCTTCCCCAGATGTAAATCATTCTCGTGATATAGTAAACATAATCTCTGTGAGACTTTGATAATTTATTTTAATTAATAATTATCGCTCTGTGGGAAAAATCCAGTAATTTGTTCTCAGAATGTACATGCAAAAATATTTTTTAAATTTTATTTATTTAAAAAAACAATATTATTATAAATATACTAATATAGCAGGTAAAATGTATATACAATACTCAAATTAAAGACTTAATAAAAAACCTTGATGAAATTTCTTTCCAGGTACATACTTTTAATTGGCAGACAATACATAAAGTAACTAGTACAATAAAACACGGTAGCACAAAGTTAAATGCAAACGAAAGCCTTGTGAAACTGAATGAAAACTTTAATCGGAACAGTTAAATATATCCCAGTGTATGTGTATAATTACAAGTCCTTGTACTTGGGTAATGTCAATGAAATGTTCGAGTTAAATTAACCCTATTAATTAGCACTCCCTCCTGAAAATTTTCATTCAACACCATGGAGCAATACTCACCATGTTTAATTTTTCTTTACCTCAATTTAAAATTTTTATACGCTATGAGTGACGAAATAATCCATTGTTGTACTATAAATAAACATCTGAATAAATTTCTCTTTAATTGTAAATTTTAGAAAAAGTCTATTATCAATATTTTATGTGTTTCATGTAGAACTATACTACTTTGTGTTATTATTGTTCAAATATTATTATAATAATTCAAAAATGATTGTTTGAAATATAGTGAAAAAAATGTAGGTTACCTATTATATGTTTATCTTTTTTTGAAATAGAGATGCGAACACATAATCCGTTTCGTATCAATCAATATAATTAAAAAATTCAAATAAAGCTAAACGCTTGTGCTATAAAAGTAATACTAACTTGCTAGAGTTCTGAAATGGGGTTAGAACCACCGACTACTGGATCACTAGGCGACAGTCATAACTTCTTGAAAAAACTAACCCATAAAAACCATTTTTTTATTAGGTATACTACCTTTCTCATTGAATCAGGTTTCATGCCTACTACACTCGTCGGGGTCATTAATCATTTGTATTGATTTTAATTTGAAAAAACCATTAAAATTTCGAAAAATCCAAAATTATGCTATAATTATTAATTTTTTTAAACGAAAATTTGTTAGATTATTTTTATTACAAGTCTGCCTGCAAAGTTTCAGGTCGATTGGATCATGTAAAAGGGTTAAAAATCGATCCAAAAAATTTCCGTTAGACAACAAACCGCAGACGCTACGAGTTAAAAGAAAGGGAGTAAAAATAAAATGGTAGTTCTTCGTGATCGCATTACCACTATCAACATATTAATATTTGGTTTATTATTCTACAGTTAGGTTATGTTAGATTTAAAACACATTAACTTAAGGTGTCTTTCAAGATTACCTATTTAAATATTAATATTAATACTAGCGCGATTATCTGGGATAACAATAAAGGAAGAGTTGATATATTTCGTATAAATTTATTACAACACCAATATTGTTTTCTCTGGAGGTAACGCACGTAAAGGTACGTTCATTTCCATGAAAAATAATATCATACGTATTGGGAGATGTGGAGCATCGTCGCCCGGGGGTAAACTGCTTCGAAAACCTATCAGACTAATTGGGATCCGTCCCACTCGCCCCGCGCTCCCCTGGGGGTGTGCCAGGGTGGGGAGGTTAGGGTGGGGAGAGGGTGGAAACACCAGGAAGCCACTGTAAACAGGCAATTTGGTGATTAGTTTTGAGCGGCAGGTTTACTTTGCACACTTTGTGGCGGTCTCTGCCTCGTATCATTGTTTCCTTTATCGCAAGTTGATTCTCCGAGGCCGGGCGACAAAGAGTCGAAGCCCGATAACGCCGACGGTGTCTCCGAATTTCCACGTAAAGTGTCGCATTATAGTCAATAAGATACGCTCTGCGCGTGAGATTACCATGATTTTGTTTTTATTTGGCAGTAATGGAATAATCTACAATGGAATTGTCATAATAAGATTTTTATTACGTGGTTAAGGGCAATTTAAAAAGATTTTATTTTTTATATAGAATGATTTCGGAGGTGTGGAACACTTGCATAATTTGCAAGCATTATTCTGGTGTAAGTCTATTCATGGTGAAATAGCAAACCAAACTTAGCACAAATCTTTTCCAATGTCGCTGATAAAGTTTTGTCGAAATTCGAAAGGCAAACCTTTAAAAAAACACTATATTTAAACAGTAATAGCATAAAATTATGTTTCCAATAAAAGCAACACCATGGCCACTATCCCGATTTTTATGCGTTTTATTTCATTTTAAAGATTTATACCTCTAAAAAAAATATCCCTGTATGTAAGCACTATCTACAACTGCTACAATAATTGCGATTGTGAATGATTCCCAAAGCAGCCTCGGTAATATGAAGACTTCATATCACATTTTTTGGTTATTTCTTAAATATGGTCATAAATAACCCTTTCTAACCGTGCGCGTATAAAACACGTCCAGGGTGACAGTAAAAGCCACCGTATCTTCCGGACATTCATATAAATGTAGTATTTTGAATTTATTTGGAGAGAGGACTGAATCAATTATATTTAAATCGATTCACATCAGTTGATTCAATCAAATCTATACCTATGTTCTCAATTTCTGTCCGTCCATCTGTATGTCTGTCTGTCTCTACACAAATCTACACCGTTTGACAGATCTGACCCAAATTTTTTATGCTTATTCTTTAGGACCTGGCGGAAAAAAAAGGTCACATTTACTCCCTCCCCTTTTCATCAACCCCTCTCCCCGATATATTCTGTATACTTATCTACACCGTTTGACAAATCTGACCCAAGCTTTTCATACTTATTCTTAAGGACTACTACACCTCCTCCCCTATATTTTCTAGATAAATAGGTATACACTGTTTGACAGATTTGACCTAAATTCTTCATATTTATTCTGGCCTTGCGGAAAACATAGGCGTCATTTTCTTTCCCCTTCTTTACCCAACTCTTCAACCTTCTATAGTCTCTTTACTATTCGATCGGACCCAAATTTTGCATACGTGTATGAAAAATTTAGGTTCGATTATGCGAATATGCGCATGTGAAAATATATGCGCCATTAACCCCCATTCCTTTACTACACTCCATCTCCCAATATATTTTCATCTGACCTAGAAAAGCATAATTATTATTATTCGTCATTTCCTGTTCCCCTCGTTAATCCTCTCTCTCCCCTCAGATACATTATCTTTAAATATCAACACCGTTTGATATATCTGATCCGATTTTGCTACTTATTTTTTAGGAACCTCTCTTTCCGTTTTCACCAATCCCTACCCCAGATGTAAATGTTACGAACTCCAAATTAAACTTAAAACCATTAATTCCAAATTTTAAAAACATACCCCTCCCCCGACGATCCCCTCTCCACTACTCAACAATTATAAATTAAAAAGAATATTATAAAATATTTTTTGTTGCAAAGTTATAACTATATTGTTTATCGAGAAGTCAACTTTTCTGTTGCCATATTGCGTGTCGTTCGAGGGATATTAATATTCAATAAATTTTAATGCCTTTAAAAGGGCTGCAAGTGTACCTCAGTGCTCGAAATGAATAAAAATAAAATTAAAAAATATTTTAAAAATTCTCCATGTTTTGTTGACAGAAATCGAATAATTTTCTTTTTTTCAATAATTTTTTTCTTTGTAATAGTTGTTGTGAAAACAGAATTGATAATTTCAATTTAAAATTTTTATAATTAATTAGGATTAAGATATTCAAGCCTTCCTGAGTTTCACTTTTTTATTACTATTTATATCTATATTTTCTGTTTATGTGTCCAAGTTAATTTATTATTGTAAAAGCCCGAAAATAACACTCCTATCTTCCTACGGATTGTTTTCTGAAACCCGTATCAAATAGTCCTAAAAGGGACTTTTTAACTCCCGACGTTTCGAGTAAATGTCACTACCCATTCTCGAGGGCCTTTGTCCCGAATGCTGCCTTAAACTGACGAGCAAACTCTAATGTTCGAAGAAAGAACTCAAATGAAAGTTATCTTAATAGATCAAAATATTAGTAAGTACTTACTTAATATTACCTATATATTTTTTTATTATTATTATTATACTTTACTACGTTATTACTTTACAAAAATATTCGACGCAGGTTAAGTTATTTGTTATCGTTAAACCGTGAAAACCTTAAATATAACAAATACGATATTTATATTTAATGATCTTGTTATCAAGATATATAATATAATATATCTTGATAACGAACGAGATCTTTTGTATCAAGAGGGTATTATCAAATAATGCAGAATTCATCACAATGTATCCTGTTTGACCAGGACTAAACATGTCAGCTTCGCGCGGTCGCACACGCTCACGTCGTTCGAGGACGCGGCCGCGTCTGCCGGTCCGCGACGCATGCGCATGCGGGACGGCACGGAGCGGCTGCTGGACGGCCGGAAGCGGCCCGAGACGCACCAGCAGCAGCAGTTCCAGCAGCAGCAGCTGCAGCAGCAGCAGCTCCAGCAGCAGCAGCTGCAGCAGCAACAACTGCAGCCGCAGCCAGCCGCGGGGATGCAGCAGATCGTGCTGCCCCCGCAGCCCTTTGCCCCTAACTATCAGCCGGTCATGCCGCAGGTGGCTCAACAGTTCCCTGCGCAGGTACCAGTTGGACATTTCCCTCAGGTAATTTTATTACTCTGCTTGGCTTTCTTCTCAGATGGATTTTCCCTACTGGTTTTCATTTGTGAGGGATATGCAATCGAAGTATATTTATGTACTTAGATAATAATTTAAAGATATATTCTATTGCTTTATATATGTGAGGGATGTGTAAAAGCTTCGCTTCCGAAACTAAATTTTTTAATACTAAATTTAAATTTGATTTAAGCAAAAGGAATTTGAAAAATCTGAAGACAGTAGTATTTTCCTAGGGTATTTTTTTGAGCCGGTTTTATCATCTTGGATTATAGTTGGCGACGACATTTTAAGACAGGATTCTAGTTTGGGCGCTCGAAGAAAGGCTATTTTTATGAGATTATGTAGTTATATGATATTGATGTTGGGTTTGTTAGGCTTAATAAATACATTTTAAAAAATTTAATTGGATATTTTATGCACTTTCAGCATATTAAAATTGAAATTTCAAAAATGGGCCATTTAAAACAGATTTTTTTTTAATTTTTACGTTTTATATATCACCAGTAACCGACTGAACTAGTAACTGTTAAACAGTAAACCGGTGCACATACACATTGTGCGCAATTGTTGAGATATGTCATCATAATCTAATTTTTACCGTTTTTTGACATTGTATGAGTAACGGCCCATATCTGTACCCATAATCCAAGAAACAGTACTCCAAATATATCACCTATCCACTATCATCTATCCTGTGGAATAAAAATATAAAGATGTCAAAACTTGATACATGATGAGATATAGAAAACAAATTTTCTGTCAACAATGCCCATTGGCAAAATTTATTTAGGGTTGCGGCAAAAAACATTTTTTTCCGACATAAAGTATTATTCAAGGTCTAAATAAATTAATTTTTATTTTAAGAATATACTACATAATTAATAGATTGTCAGATAAAACTGTTGCATCCAAAAATATGTTTGAAGACAGATGTTAAAAATATTCAGTGTAATAAATTGCATGTCGTCGCTAAGTTGGTATATCAGCCCAAAGTCTACTCGTGACCATTGTTCGTTCCAGCCCCGGGAAAAGAAACTGATCAATATCTACACGACTCTCAAATCTCTTCCCGGATCCTGGCTGGAACCCACCGATTCTTTTATCGTACAAAATAAGGAATTAAAACACGAAATGTAATTTATAAGTTGAGCGAAAAATAGGAAAATTCTTCGAAAAACAGCGATCAAAAAGGAATAAAGACATAAAATTACAGAC
>JADDOH010012504.1:0-15265 GCA_016648135.1 Agrypnia vestita | reverse complement strand
TGGAACATCGCTACATTTCTTTCCATACAATATGCGCTTATTAAACACACTACGTGGATGATCGGTCGATCTATTTGCTTTGCCGATTTGGCGCAACGGAAAAAACGCGGCGGAAGATCTGCGTAATGTGGCGCCAGCCTAAAAGAATTATTATTGTTTGTTTTTTTTTTTCCTGAAAATTGTATTTTTCTTTGATTTTGAAAAAACGCCATTTTGTGACGTTGTGTATTTTACGAATGTATATTTTTATGAATTTATTTGTACGTTAGTTTACATTTTTTGTTTTTTATCGTGTCGTATACCTTCTTAATAACTTGTTTAAGAAAAAACGAATTCGCATAAAATTCCCTACAAATGAGATAATTTTTAGACTATGGGCAGTACTACAACGATTGGGACGCCCTCCTTTATTCTCCAGATAAGTTGGACGGACTATATGCCGGCGGTTACGCCCTCCCCTAGGTATAATCAAAACGTCAGGTGACTGACTAGGACACTGATATCTCGAGGCGGGTGAAGGGATATAAAAATAATAAAATCGAAACAATTTTACAAGTCTCTATATTGGGCACTGTAGCAAATTAAATTACATGAAACATTAATCCTAACTTACATACGACGCAGCAAAGTGGTTACTAAATTAAAAATTACATGAACCCTAATTTAGAGGGAGAGGACAAAATTATAAACAAAGAAAGAAACAGGCAAAACACATAAAAAATCTGATCTTACTGCTAAAATGAATGGTGACGAGATTAAATTAACACTTCGGTAGAACCAGGTGGGCGGAGAAAAAGTCTTTAGATCGGGGTAACCTGTTTCGGAGAGTTCGGCAGGTGTCTTCTTCGTGCTGCTTCGTGGTGGGCGGCGGCTTCTGGCGTCGGCGTCGTCCTCTGACTGTGTAGGCTACGTCGGCGGCTTCTGACGTCGGCGTCGTGGCGGTCGGTAGCGAGACGTCGCTTCTTTTGTCACTGGGCGTCGCGGCGGTACACTGTGCGTCGCGGTTTCTGATACGTCGTTTCTGGCGTCGCGATGCCGATTCGGTGGTCGCTACCGTTCGGACTTACTTTCTTCGAGAGTTACCAGGGTATTCGGCCGGACCGATTTTACGGGTCAGGCTAGAGTTCCTGGTCTCTCCACCTTCAGCTTCTAACTCCAACTTCAACTCCAACTTCAACTTCAACTCCTAACTCCAACTTCAACCGGTTTCTCGGCGGCTGGCTTCGCCTTATATTCTCTTCTCGCCGGCCTGAGGCGTGACCGACGGTGGAAAGGGGGCATCCCTTAGCTCCCTATTGGTCCGGATGATGTAGACCGTCTCCCGGTCGGGCCGCTCTTGATCCACCCTCGTCGTCCATTGGCTTCCTCTGGGTCCATCCCAGGCCCCGATGGACGTTACTGGTTACGGGACCCGGCGTCGCATATGTTACGCCCCCTATTGTTCTCCCAGTTTGCGGCTAATCTCGATGCTTTTCTGGTATGTAGGCCTAAACACTTTGTTATTTCACGAACGCTTTGTTCACTGTTCATATCCCTATCCCGTCACCAAAACACATTGCAAAATGAATTAAACTTAAGGAAAATACTACAGTACAAATTGGCAAAGGCGGAAAATTGAAAACACAAATCCGCATCAACACTTTACCCAACATAACCCAAAAATAAAACTGCTTACATATACATACTTAATTAAATCGACACGCCAGACATATTTTTATCGAGCAGTTATTTCTACCATTATTGACTAATTACATGGGATTGACGCAGGGTTTCATTAGATCACAGTAAAATTCCTTGAGTATGCATTACAATATTAATCTTATTATTAAGTCGTCGGTTTGATCCTTACAGTAGGCCTCTCAATATTTAACGTTATTTATACATTACATCGTTATAGGTCAATCCTTATCATTAACATTGATTTAACGTTATTTATACATTACATCATTACAGGTCAATCCTTATCATTTCATTGATTATCTTCGATACCTCCACAAAATCATTATTATTTCTTTTTTTTTTTTTTATACGATAAACCGGACGGTATTTAAAATTTACCACTCCGCATATTCTCTTCCTTTCTTTTTCTTTTTTAATCTTTTTTCTTTAACAATGACAACATGTACTTGATACTTAGTTTTATTTTTAATTTTAGCTTAAATAAAACTAGCTATCGTACTTCTTAGTTGGACCAAACATATTTGTCAATATGTGACATAGAGATACAAAACAAAGGGCTAAAATTATACAGACATCGTGGCATTTCTTAGTGAATCAATTAACATAAACACTTATTTACATGGGATACATGCTTCAAGCGGGTCCCCTAATGTTAATGTTCTGTATACACCTTTGTAATTTCTTTTGGGATTACAAAGTACATGAATTTGCATCAACGCCACTTTCCCGAAAGGAATGCTTACATATACTAACATAATCAAATTCGATAAACATTTTTTTTTTTTCAAGAAATTATGTTAAACCTTATTGCTAGAAGAACAATTAAGAAAACTTGGCGTAAATTAAATAATATAACATTATTTACACCTAAATAATGAAAATTCTTACTTCAATATGTAAGCTGGATTGAATGCAAAACATTTTTTTTTTTGGACTTTCATTATACTAATCATTATCTTATCAAATCAGCTTTCTTCCACCCCTGGTATAAGAATATAGGAAAAGAATAAAAATAGAGAACACTAAAAAATTATATAAGCCACATTCCACCCGGCAGACAATTGAAAATTTTCCAAACAAGAATTATTTTGAGCTTTATTATTACTAGATTAAAACAACTATTTTAAAATAGACCGACAAATTATATTGCTTAAACGAGTAATCAAAACAATAATTGCATGTTTACAGATAGGTTATATACCTACAACCTACAAATTTGTATAAAAAAAACACAATATTGGGAGCTTAAATAACTAAAGACAAATTAACATTATTCTTAAAAAATAATTAAAACTCACAAATTAACATTATTCAACTAGGTGTATGTAATATATGAAAACGTAAGACATGAAAGCCTCGATCTAAAGTAATATTAATGTTTATTCCAACACGGCATTTACCTATTTGCAATTAATTAAACTATTTTGTTTCAACCCCGTGTGCTAAAATTCATTCTGCAGACAGATTTCAAAAGACTAAAAAGTCGGAATCTTATATCTCTTCAACCGTGTTACATTTTTTTTTTTCGAGATAATATTCTATTACGTTATATATTATATATTACATCAATATCAAACATCGTCGGCAATAATACAATCAATACATTTTTTATTATTTGCCACAAGTTAGATTAATTCGGGATGATCTCGTTATCATTTCAAATTGCAATGTCCCGTTCATTTCGGTCCTTAGCTACATATAAAACGAGTAACCTCCACCTGCAGAGGTGGCCTGGGTTATCTAAATTATCATTACCTTACTTAATTAAACATATCAGTTGCTACTTAATTAGGTACATATTACATTGATATTATGATTCACCACTTTGCCTCAATTTCTAATTCGGCCTCTACCTTCTTAATTGATTGACCCCTGTTATCTTTATTGATAATGACCGCCTGGTCGTGCGTTGCGGGATCTTCGCGCCCTTATATTAATAAAATGATTTTTTATACGATCCTACATCCCGCGGATAGCGTCGCCATGTGGCGGATCGGTATGTCAGCGCTTTCTAAAACATCTCTATTGTCTGTCGAGGACAATAGTAAGTTTACTGCGACGACTTTCGGAATTATTATCTTGTTTTTCTAAAGAATGTCTTTCCCAAAACAATGGCGACTTCTCTAACAAAACGCAGCTTTCTAAACCGTTGTCCCATGTGTTCGCATTTGGCCAAGATGTTCTTTCTATTGTTTAATCGGGGTTAGATATATACGTCCCGCTGCAAGAAAAGGTTTACCGTTTTTACCCTTCCAAGATGTTACTTAAGAACAAAAGGTTGCGAACGTATTGTCCATCCTAACAAAAGGCCGTGCACTATTAATGTCTTCGGCGATACCCAACGCCCTCGGCAACCCTAACTTTCTAATTCATTGTTTCATATGTTTTATGGCGGGCTACCCTAAGACGATCGTCCGTCGCAATGTTATTTTTTCGAACAATAGGTCACATATTTCGTCCTCGAACAAAAGATCGAACATGCCGGGGCTGTGACCACATGGCGCGTGATCTTCGAAACATGGGCGCTTTGATTTCGGTATTGCCCTAGGACAAAATTAATAACCTGGTTCGCGTCATATTCCGGTACATCAACCGGTTTGATGAAACAAACTAAAAAATAAGTGATAATTTTAGTTGTGACTAAATCAAAGTTTTCTTAATAAATTATATGAAAAATAAAACTCATTCATTGTTTTAATAATTCATTTCTGTCCATACTACTAATAATAATTCAATTAACTTGAATGTCTCTTCATTGTTTCACGATATTTTTTGACATGACATTTCGGCGATCTCCGAAACACGATAAACAAAACACGAGAGATGCACATCTCGATCGGCGGACATTGGCGAACTAAAAATGTAAAAATGGCCGAAGCCGGCCGAGCGACGCCATTGTCTTTTGATGTGTACTCGAAAAATCGATGCCAAGCTCGGCAAACCTCCACCAACCTCTGCCAACCTGCGCCAAAACCCCCTGTACAAATTGGGCCAACCTCAGACAGATGTGTTCAGAGTCCATATAATTTGTCCATTTTTTAATACTGGTCATCTTTATTATCTATGATCATCTTTGGTTTCTTTTATCTATGGTCATAGAGTAATGTCATTTTCGTCTATTTCACTTTTCTATGTTTTTGTCCGCGATCTTATCCAATACTGAAATTTTCTGATGGTTCTCGTTCGGACTTCGATTTCGTTGATTGTTTACACTTAAATGTCTTCTAGCTTAACTTCATCGTTTGCTTAAATGTTTTTTCGTTTTATTATGTTCTTTGATTAAAAATTACAAGCTATGTCTCAAATACTTCGCGGGCACTATGGGTGAGTCTTTGAGGTTACTTGAAAACCGTAATAGTTTTTCAATCTTACACACAAATGTTTATTGTTACATAATTCCGAGTTTGTTTTTTATTGTACCTTTTGTGACATTTACAGATTTGTATCCCTCACTTACAAAAATACACGGAAGGCCATAATATCAAATGCTCAAACAAGACATTTGTCAATTTGGACATTCAGAACCTTGGAGCGGTCTAAGCCGTTATTGAAAAGGCATTCTCCGAGTAGAGATATTTACTTCAGAAATTACGGAATGATTATTGCAAGAGTCTTGCGAGGGGCTTTGAAAATTCGATACATTTTATTAGGAGGAGCGGTTGGAGGAGGTGTTACATTAAATAAGGTAGAAACATGACTATACTTATGACTATAACAATTTGAATCATAATTTAACAACCATGATGTCAATGGCTGAAAATATTTGTTTTAGAAATATACTGAGTGGCGTGATGGTCTCCCAGATATGGGTTGGCTTAATGATGTTATTCCTGATGCAGATCAGTGGAACAAGTTCACGGGCTCTCTGATCTCTATTAGAGATAATGTGACGGATAATATTAAAATCGGTAAGTGATATGAAACAAAATTTTCAGTGACATGATAAACTACATAAATGATATAACTAGTGAAACTATTGTACTGACCCTCATTGACATATCAGACATCTTATCGCAAAATATAAATTCGAAAAGATCCTCATCTAACTTCTTTTGCTTTTCCAGTAGGTGCTAGAAAATTCTGGCTAAGTTAATTTAATTTGTATTTGGGTTAATATTAATTTCAATATATTTTTAAGGTTTATCTATTTTTCATGTTTAAAATCAAATGATATAAACTCGCCAACTAAAATTTTAAATTAATATTAATTGTTCACATCCAGTTACACTCAAATTCACAAATTGTTAAAAGGTTTTGGTATTTACATGACAATGACTTAAGTAGAATTGCCAAAATAATAAATTCACATTTTCATATATCTAGAAAAATTAGTAAATACTTGGATTAGATTTTTTTTACAACTTGCAGTGGAATTCTTTTGTATTAAACTTATGATTGATGCTTTTAAATTGACTAATTATTGTATTAAAGTTTAAGTGAACAATTAGATCTAGACATTTATTATTGGTATTGAGAATTCAAGTAATTAGTGTATTTAATCCTTAATTTCCTATCCATATGGTGAAATTTTATACTTTTTTTTGTAGAACTTAACCCTTTCCACTCGAAAAGTTTTTTGGTTTGTAATTTCTCATTTCTTGATAAAATTTCTTAATTTATTGCTATTTACTCATACTATGATGAATTTAGTTAAATTATATTGAAAACTAAAAAATCCGATATATAAAAAATATTTAGAAATAATAAGACTTTATTTTCTTGCCGCCATAGCAGCGGCACTCGAATAATACAGTAAACCATGCATGCCGCCTCTATGGCGGCACTCGAGTGGTAAGGGTTAATTAGTACTAATACCTCTCAAAAAAGTATCAAAACCTACATCAGTTTTGTTTGAAAATAATATTACAGTAAAACTTTTTGTTTCGAACCTTTCATTTGACATAATTCAATTTTTTTTTAAACACTTGGGAGACCCAAAATGCCCAAAATAGTTGAATTTAAAAACACTGGTAATTTTTAGTTTAACAATGCACATAGATTTTTGATCACCCATGTGGAGTGTTCTCTATGTATTTATTGGTAACTTTGTGGAATCTCGTTTATCTATTTACAGTATGTCGCGATACATAAAATTGAAAAATTCTGTGTACGCTTTCTTCGGTCGGGCCGCCTTGATATTTGCAGATAGCTTTAGTTTACACTAATTATTCATATTTAGAGGGGTTTAAATTTATTTTTCACTTTTATAAATTCTCCTTTATTTCGATTTGACAATCCAAACACGAGGAATTGTAAAAAAATATTAATTTTTTTTCACAAGTGCGAACAGCAAATACGATAATATCAGTTACTTTACTTTAAATGCGGAAACCTTTCCACTAGTATAATAAATATTGCATTTCAAGATGATTTCTTGATGAAATATGCAAAAATATGTTTTTATGAAATGAACAGCATTTTTCATGATTTTTGCAAATTTCACAATGGCATGACAATTTAATTTTTTTTGTACCTTCAATTTTTCTTGGGCCTCGTGAGTTTCAAATTAATGAGGTTCTAGTGTAATTTGGTAGATTTCCACCTTTGGTAAATTTTCAATTGCTTTGGGAATATTCATACTTAAGAATCAGTAAATTTTGTTGTATTTCAATAAATCACTAAATATGTAGAATAAATGCTATTATCTTGACCCATTTATGATGGCTTGTCGTGTAGATCCTAGGTTCAAAATGTTGTCTGAGGCCAAATACACAGATGTGAAGCAATGGTTTGGAGACCGATGGGAGAATGCTATTGAAGCAGCTAACGCAAATCGTAAGTGTATTACATTTCTAAGTGAGTTTAAACATTAATTGGGGTTCTGCCAGAGAACAGAGGTTCTGCCAGTACATTGCACACCGAAGATCACAGCACCACAAAGTATAAAAATATTATTTATAAAATAATGTTTAAGTGTATACTATATTTTTTTGTCTCAGACAAAAAGCCAAGCACATTCATGATGAAATGGAAAGAGAGAGTATTGATCTTAATTATATTTCTTAATTATATAGGGGGTCTCATAGCTAGTATCAAAGGCTTTACAGATTGATTCCTGCCTTGATAATGAGTCAGAAATCTTCAAGCAAGATATTCAATACCAAAGTTTGCATTCTTTTCTTGATTTATTTTTTGCAAATAGTTGAACTACATATCATTATAGTAACTTAAGTATATTAATTATGAAAAATTATTATATTGATTATGAAAAATTTATTCGTTTTAATGCAAGTCAAATAAAATGACAAAAACCTTGTAAAAATTAAAAATATAATTATTTTACAAGATTTTTTATCATTTTATTTGAGTTGTATTGAAGTAAATGAATTTTTCATGTTCAATATAAGTTACTATAATGATAGTTCAACTTTTTGTAAAAAGAAAGTCATAAATATTGGGAAAAAAATGCAAATTTTGATACCAGGTCATGGTTGCTTGAACATTTTCGACTTATATCAAGGCAGGAATCCACTTGTAAAGTTTTTGCTATTAGTGACATCCTGTAGAAAAATATGTATATCGCTACCCTTGGAAAGGAGATTAAATGTAAACTCATAGTTGACAGAGTGGTTGGCAAAGATTCTTAATTTGAAACATTAGCTCAATTTATACATTATTCATATTCAAACAGCATTACAGCGTGTGTACTAACTAATCAATGATTATATTAATTAAATTACAAAAAACAAAAACTATGTAGGTAGGTACATATTATTATCATTACAACTATAAATTGACAGATAGACCATTTTTATTTTAGTTAAGTTCAGGTTGATTAGGATCAAAATAGGATATCCCAGTATAAATATCAGATTTGTATTTACATACTTAGTATACTTATTAAATAGCTTTTTAAAAGACTGATTTGACAATGGAGGTGAAGTTTTTATTAATCATAGCTCCACATGAAAGCATTACTTGGTTGTCTTGTATACTTTTGTTTTATAAATTTCACTAAAATAATACTAGGTCCTTTACCTATAAAATTGCCATTTTATATAGAAAATTTCAAACAATATTTTTTTTATGAAAAGTATATATTTAATTAAGTATTTATTGGCCATTTTTATCGATGCACATTATTTAGCATTTTAATGGAAGTCCATAGATGCTTTTGCTGTAGAATTTCTAGGGATGAGAATCAATTCGGAATTCCGAAAATAATGGAAATTTGTAGGTGCGAGGTCTGATGAGTAAGGTGGGTGACAGATAGTTACCAGTCGAAGTTCCTGTAATTTTAAGACAGTCTGTTGTGCAGTATGTGGACGGCGGTGTCATGGGGAAGTAGTAGACTAAAGCAATTGACAAGTCTCGGTTATTTGATAGCGAGCTATCATTTTCAATTCTTGACAAGTATACCTCTGTAGTAATTGTTGTGCCAGATCTCAAGAAGTTGTATGAATAATGCCGGCACAGGTCCAACATACAGTCACAAACAGTTTCTTTTGACCCAATAGAGTAGTTTGTTGATCTTGTGGTTAGGACTCTCGCCTCGTGATCTAAAGGTCACGGGTTCGAACCTCACTCCAGACCAGCAAGTTAGTCCTATTTTCATAGCACAAGCTTAGTTAGTTTGAAAATAGTAAGAACATTGATGTGACACGTATTCTATGTTCGCATCTCTATTTAAAAAAAATGCATTTGCCTGCCTCCTCTGGTTCCAACCATTGTAACGAACGTTTCCGATCATCATACAGGATCCACTTTACATCAAAGTAATTGTCCGATTCAGAATTCCCTAATTTATGTACCGACTCAACAAATTAAGGCAAACCTCGACGCAAGTTTGCTATTGTCCAAATGTTGTTCTAAGTTCTGTTGTCTGTTGTTGTTGCCTGTTGTCCTAAGTTCATTCGGTACCCACTTTGCGAGCTTCTTTATTTTCCCGATTTGATTTGAATCTAAATCATTTTGTCACTTACGTTGAAGGCTGTTGCTAATTCTGACGTGGTTTGAGATGAATCCGCTTCCACTACACCTTTCAATCTAGCTATGATGGAACTCGTATTCGAAAATAAAGCGAATTTTCATTTTCTCCATGGTCGTAGACAAAGCGATTTAAAAAAAAGGAATGTCATAGCTTTAATATGACATTATTTTGAATTTGGAATTCCAAGAAGAATATTTGCAAGATATCGAACTTCAAAGTAGCCAATATTAGAAAACTGCAATTTCATGGGCAGGGACTTAATATTTGAAGTGCAATTCAACCCTTCAATTTTATTTCCGTTTGTTTACAAATGCAAGGTTGTTTTAGTCATGTTATAACTTTGATATATTATTTTAAAATAAAGAGAATATCTTAAGAAACTGATGAATAAGATCTGATTTCTTTATACATTTAAATATCTGTTTATAGATAATTATGTAAGGTTTAAAACATGAAATTCTTTAAACATTTTTATATTTTGTTAATTAAATTTAGCTAGCCATACTATTTCAGTATGGTTTGTTTACTTGTACAACATTATTTTAATTAATAATTTTTTCTTTAAAAAAAAGTTTAACAATTTTTTAAGTGTATAATAAATTTATTAGACAAGTGTTTATATAATAACCAGATACTTGGTCTCCAGTTTTTGAAGACCTTTTTAAGTTATCTATATCATTTAAGATAGTATCTTCACCTGTTTCAAGAGCTTGGCCAAATTCATTAAAGATTGCCTTTTATGGAATGATTTAAAATAAAGTTGTCAGTGACTAAACAATTTCTGCTTTAATGGCATTAAAATGCATATAAGAAAATTATTTAACTGATTTGTACAATAAAATAAATACTTTCATTCTGTAAGATGTATCCTTTTTTTCACTAGGTGTCAACGATGGAATTGACTATCTTAAGAAAATTTCTTCAGGTAAATAAAAATGTATTAGTTTACCCCAATTCTATATAAATCATTCATAAAATGAAATCTTTACTGATGTATTAACACTAGTTATATCCTCATATCTTATTTTTTAATTTATGTGTATTTATTCACCTAACATTTATTTTTAAAACAAAATAGATATTTCGCTTCGTAAGACATAGAGAACTATTACAATTTTTTGTTATTATGTTCTTTTAGTTTCTGTAAATATTATTTGTAAAAAATACTACTTATATTTTAGTAAAGTTTAATACGTATTTATTTATAATTTTTTATATTTACTTTTAATATTCAGTTTGTCTTTATCTTTTATTTGTTAATTGATAAAACAATTCATTAAACACAAATATGTAATAGATTTTAGTTTTTGAGAATTGAATTTGTTAATTGAATCAAAATATTTAACCTGTTCCAGGCCAGCGTCATGTATTACGACGAAGCGCGTCCTAAATGCACGACTTGGGCACGGAATGTGTTAAAAATTATCTGTGCTATAATTTGGAAATAAATTTGTGACAGTAAATACATATAGTCGTACACTATTTCTTCATTACCTCATTATGAATATTATGAAATATTCTAAAGTACTCTTATGCAAATGATAAAATATTTTAAATTTAAATGTTAAAAAAAATTATCATAAATGTGTGATCATTTTTTTCAATTGTCGTCATTTTTACAACTTATACCTTTACACAAATATTTTTTTTTTCAGTAACACTGTCAGAATTTTTTTTTGACATCGATATTGTTAAAAAAAGAATAGACTTTTATGACTTGAATATTTTGAAAATGACATTCTTGAATTAAAATTTGTTTTTTTTTATTTCAATCATTCTCTAAAAATTTTTTTAGAATTTTGTTATTTTTTTTGTTATTGCATGAACAATAATTCTTGTAATAATGAGTGTGTCTTAATATTTACTTATTTTTTTAGAAACGAAGGAGGAAATAGTAAACAAGAACACAGCGTATGCTAAGGAAAGTCCTCCAAAGACCTACGGTATTTCAAGTTGTTTATTAAATTGATTTTTAGATTTTTTTTATATCTATTTATTAATGCATTTTGCTAAATTATAGGTTGGACTGTGCACCCAGTCAACAAGTATAAAATAATATGACTATTAAAAAAAATTACCGCAAATATCATAAATTACGATATTAGTTCTTTGTTTATTTTTTTTTGCAATACCTTAAATCGTCACAATGAATTTACAGCAAATATATTTGTTCTTTTAATTTAGGAACATCCCCCGAGCAACGCGTGAATTCATTGCAAGAAGAAATCATTGAACTACAAGCCAGGTACCAACGAGAATTTGACAAATTGGAAAAGGAGAATCGAGAACTGAGAAAGCAGAATATCCTGCTCCGAGGCGGTAGGGACATTGCTTCTCTGAAGAAAACTAAGGTACGCCATTTGTTATTGATACCATGTTAAATATTCTTAAGATATGCCACTTTGTTTATCTCATCTTAAATGTTCATTAATTGAAATTTGAGCACAATAGTCTGAAGAGAAATTTTAATTGGTTAATTTGCAAAAGGGTTGTCAAATTTCATATCCAGAGACAATTAAAATCAGTGGCAGCTCCTCTAACAGTTTCACATATTTATAGATAATTGTATTTTTAATAACTGTGCTGGTGAAAGTTAACATTAAATGAAGGTTGGAGAATTAAAAAATAACTCTAAACCTTTCCTTAAAATATTCAAAAATATGAACTATTGCACAAAGTTTTGACTTTTTTCACGAGTTCTTGCGAACTTTTCACATGCATCAAATTTGTTTTGAATTTCGCTATAATTTTGAATTATCAAGTTTCTATTGTATATACAAACATTATTGGCATTAACAAAATTGACATCTTTTAACAAAATATTAATTATATTAAAAAATATTCAGTGCAGTGCAAATTATATATGTATCTATAAATGTTCTTGTTTCTTATATTGTGTGCTGCTTCCAAAAATACTCTGATTCTAAAAAGTGAATGCTGTGGCATAAGATTATATGTTCAGGGAACTGTGCTTCAATAGACCTAATGATTGGGATCATTCATAAATATGTATTACGATACCACACATTAGAGGGAGTAGTCCATGACCGAACAGGACCAAAATAGATTGAAGTAAAGAACTGAAGAGAGATACAAAATGACTTGATATCACAGGACCACAACTGAATCATCAGTTAAAACTAATAATGTCCCTGAGGAATCTGAAACTTTCAAAATGAGTAGTCACATAAATTTCATAATGCATCATAATGCAGTATGCACTATACAATACGGTGTTTGTTTTATCGCCCTGGGCTCAAGATATTTGAGAGTGTAATAAAATTGTATGTTATGTATTTGCCAACTAGATATTAATATGAATCTATATTATTCTTCCTGATAAATTGCAGAAGTCCCTGATTGACATGTACTCGGAGGTATTGGATGAGCTGTCTGGATACAGTGGTGGCGGGGGAGGTTGGGCGGGAAGCGATCACCTTCCGAGGGTGGTGGTAGTAGGTGATCAGAGCGCTGGTAAAACCAGTGTACTAGAGATGGTGGCTCAAGCTCGCATATTTCCCCGAGGTGCTGGGGAGATGATGACCAGGTAGGATGCAATGGTTGCTCACTTATTTATATTTCAGGTATTTTCAACATATTGAAAATTCTATTATAGAGGAGATTTTTGTTTTATTGGGACTTTATTTGTATTGTTAAATGTATGTTCTGTTAAGGCGGCACATTCACTGCAAATGCATATTTCAGTGTTTTTTACGAAAATGAGGATTTTTATTATTCATTTATATCAGAATGTATATGTTACAGCGAATTTGCATTTTTAGCGAGACTATACTTTCACTAGTAAAAATGTACTTTTCCCGGTCGGGCAGAGTGGGGGCAGTGAAAACATCTAAATCAACGAATTCTCAGATTCACTACACATAATCCGTGAAAATACGTTACTCAAAGCATAGACAATATATCGGTGAAACCATCGATTTGTACACGTAATTCTTAAAGCGTAGAAAGTATAAAGGCGGCACTACACTAGGCGATTTTTATTCATTTTGCGGTCCTATTTTAACTCCTAAATTAAAACAAATCGCGAAGTAAGGTGTCGGCTGAAAGATCGCGCACTCGGGTTTTTTATGATATCTGACGACTGCCGGAACAAAACGAGGTTATGTCACCATGTAAATATTGAGGGGTTAAGGGAAAATTTTTATTAATGAATATGTATTTTGTCAATTAAGTTTATTAAATATGTTTTTTTTTATAACAATACAACAAAAGTTTATTTCTTACAAATATAGAAACATAAAGAAACATAAAAAAAAAAGTTTATTTCTTACAAATATAGAAACATAAATAAACATACACCCGGTATTATTAATTTTAAATGAACCTTTAAAAGTGCGTCAAGTAACAAACACTCGATGCGAAAAATACAAAAATCAAAGAGATTCTAAGTCATCATTTACGTTTGAATTCATTCAGATTCTTCCGCATTTCCAATTTTCTATCTTTTTATCAAAAATGTGTCTAATGTCGTTTGCGTTTCTTGTTTGCGCACGTGTAAAGCACGTGTAAGCACGGGTGGTAGACGTACAACACAAAGTGCGCGGTTTTTAAGTTCGCAAACTTACTCGGCTCGACGTCGGTGACAGACGTGAAGCTTGCTCACACCGTATCGCGATGTCGTCGAGAGATGAAGCCTTGTGTTATTTAGGAATTATATCATATTATCACATTTTAAAAACGGTGAGTGCGGATGAAGTACTGGCTTACGAAAAGAGAGCGTTTATCACATGTAAATTTAGTAAGAGAGTTACGTGAAGGAAGGAAGATTTCCACAATTCCAGCCCTTAAAGAATTATTTATTTTCTTGATAGAATCAATGGTAGCATTTCTTTCCACCTTTCGTATGATTGCCAATATATTATTGTAAGCTTGAGGGGGTATTTCACCATCTCCTTGTAAATCCTGATTAGCTGATATATCCAACTAAATCGCATTGAAGTTTAAAAATCAATTTCACCACCTCTGATTATCGCAAAAAAATTGTAAATCACATTTAAATCGTGGTTAACGCTAATCAGAGGAAATAGCTCCGTTTATCCTGGTTTCCTACATTTAAAAATGGCCGTCGCGCTTGCACTTGTTCTGGCAATTCAGCTGCCACTTTATTGTTTTGAAAACTATTTGTAATCGAAATAATACGGCTATAACCTAAGATTTTATTTTAAGTTGGATTGGTATCTAATCAAAATACTACAATTAAATTTATTATCGCGAGCACCAAGAAACATTATTCCGACACGACAACTTAACCTAGGCGACTTGCATTTCATTTGAATTTTGACAGACAGTTGAGATCGCAGTTCGTCTCACGTGTGGTCTCACGTTCTTCAAAAGATTAAAACTAAATAGGGAGCTGATCCAAGATGTAGATGAAGAGATTGCAGAGGCAGTGGGAATATTACGAAGACAGCGAAGATTCCGACACAGAGTCAACTACATGGAGAATCTGGATGATGTTGATTTTCGGTCAAGATTTCGGTTGACCAAGTTAGCCGTCAAACGCATTCACAATTTGATCAAAGATAAAATCACACCCCGAACTACACGGTACGTAAATTCTTGCAAATATATCGATAATAATGTGTCAACGGCTTCCATAGTGTAATGATCTATACATGTGAGTAGATTGTGAAA
>JADDOH010012503.1:0-30367 GCA_016648135.1 Agrypnia vestita | reverse complement strand
CAAAATAGTCATAAAAAATATTTTAGATACAAAGTGTTAGTAAATTAAAAAAAAATGCTATAGTGAATTGAACCTGATCTGAAAATAAAAATGTGGATGTAGCGCTTTGGAAGCAAAATGAATCCATGAATAACAATATTAAAGGAGAGGTACATACATCGTGACTGCAAATGGTGACTCATAACAATGCAAGACTACACGATAGTGCAACTGTAGACAAAATAAGATGCATTTGGATGGATTGCTTCACTAGTTTATTTCATATGTGTATAGCATATAGCTAAATACAAATTTTTTGGCAGAAACTTAAAAATACCTTATTTTTCCATTGTTATTTCCGTACGAATATTCCCCGCTATTGAAAAATATAAAAATGAATTTTGAAGTCACTCAATAAGGAAAACTTCGATAAGACTTCTTAAATATATTCCAAAAACTTTGTTCAGTCACCTATGAAACATTTTCCATTATATTTTATGAAACTCCCGGTTGAAAATATGTGATTTTGTTACTTAATGAAAAAAGTATTCTAAACATCAAGAATTTTCAAATATTTGTAACCAACATACCACGGCAATTTTCTTGATGCATAAGAGATTTAACAAAACTACAATAATAAAATTAAATTTTTAGTAAATAAGTTTTATCTTCTCTACTAATAGGAAAATAATTTTGTGGTAACATTATTAATATTGATAAAAAGAAAAACTCGTATATAACCACTTTTAATTGAAAAATCAATATGTCGTGGGGCCAATGGTACTTTCACCGAAAAAAATTAAGAAATTAAGAAAAAAATATTTATATGGCAGTTGAATAATTAATGAGAAACTAAAGTGAAAACAAATTGAAAAGCTTAATTATATACAAACATACTATCGTTTATATTTGCTGAAAGTATTTGAAAATTTAACATAAACAAAATAATAATAAATGAGGAATGACTTTTTTATCAATGGCAAATATGTAATATAAAATTGGATCGTACACTTAATGAGACATAAACCTTTTCTACTTGATAAATATAAATATAAATGAAGAATGATTTGACGGAAAAAGACAATGAGGACATGACAAAAATACACTAACTAAAAATAATAAGAAGATTCTGGCCTATGGATTATTGGAGGTGACAAATAATAGAAAATAATCGTAGGAGCTCCAAAACTGTTGCTCTTAAATTTAAAAGAAAAACAGACTAAAAATATGTCTGCGTAAATATTATTAGCTCATATATCTTACGTCATTTTATGAGAGGGTGGCAATTTTTATATATAGCGAAATAGCGATGGCAATATTTTAATTAATCAAAAATATTAGGATATCAAATAAACCACTAAAATTTTTATATAATCATAAACATAAAAAACAAAAACATCAAAGGCTTGCATCAAAGCAGGTAAAATTATTTGATTAATAGGTGGTAGATAATATTTATAAAAAATATGTATTTGGTAAGCATAATTTTAATATTTTCGATTCATTCGTTATTTTAATTATGTCTAAGATCCAAAAGATTCAAATACAAATACTCAAATCAAATTTTTTTGGGAAGTTTAAAACTTTTTTGGCGTCACTAGATATTTTTATATTTCTTACAATCTTTTCTTGAATACTAAATTGAAACAAAAACTTAACTAGTCCACAAATGCCCGTTGAATCGATTCCCAATATTATATTTTCGTATCTGGGTGTATATCTAATAAGAATTTAAACACACATTAGCTTCTCCATGATCAACCCTTTGCTTCATTAATGTTTACATTAAACTGATTTTTTTTCTTTGGTTAATCTGAATAGAATTTTAAAATCAACAATTTAAGATCTAAAATGCAAATATTAAAAAAAAAAATGTTAACGAAGAGTTGAATTGCGAAGAATAAAATGAAAGGGCAAAGTATTCCATGAATTATTATTCCATAATTCGTGTGTTACGCGCTTTGGTCGCTACCGCCCAGTTTTAATGCAAATATAACAAAAATGGGAGTTTCCGATTAATTTAGGAATTTTTATAATTTTTTTGGTCTCTCCTGTGAAGAGACAATCGAGAAAAATTGGAATCTTTCGCAAAAATACTAAGTAATTTTTAAACGAAATAAGCATGCATAAGACATGAAAGTATATGAGCGGCAAGAGAAAAATCGATGATAAAGTAATGTATAATAAGTAGATGAGAAGTAAACTTTTTGATTTTTTTTCTAGAATAAGTAGTGAAATACGGTAAATTTTTCAATAAAATGGGCATTATTTTTCTTCATATCTCAGGGCCTTTTTCTAGAAATTTCTTTTCTTCTCATTTCTTAAGAGCTTATTCACAATGGGTCAGTAATATAATTTATGATTGTGTTTAGAGTACGTAAGTACTTAAATGGCCAAAGAGGTCAGATGTACACGACAGAATATTCCAGAAAACTACACACAGAAGATTCTGAACTGCCTTGAAAATCTGAGAACATTTTTCTACCCACGGCTGATTTTCGGATATGTTAAAATATTTCAATTTTAAAAGCAGTGGGTTTCAATAGTTAAATTTCTTTCGCAGTGGATATATCTATAGGTACTCGTACATTGAATCAGCGGACGCAGAATAGTTTACTCTATCGCAGACCAATTTGCGGTAGGGAGCGATGACGTAGTTTCTCTCGTCACCAAATTCGATGACATACAAACTGTAAATTCAACCCGTGTCGAAAATTAGGGCAGTATAAATATATTACATGAAAATTTTTAATTATAAAGCATGAAATGTTGAAGTATTTTATTACAACCCTAACGACAACATATTTTAGTCATGAAACGATTCCATAGATGGCGCTAAAAGGCCGAATCACGGAAAAAATGCTGACTTTAAATATTTATTTTTTGCGAAACGAGAAAAATGATGATACAATGGATGCCTTGTGTACAGAATGTAAAGTTCTATAAAAGTTCCGTCAAAGAAAAATATAATATTATAGGATGTGGTGCTCAGAGTGAAACAAGATTAGCTAATCTTACATTTAATCTTTTGTTTTTCTACTTTTAGTTTGTAATTATTAGCATTTAACTTATATTTTCTTTTTACTTCTTGAGTTTTCAATTTAATATGCTATTATTTTTAGATGTTTATTAAAAAAACCCACTTATTTGTGTGCTTTATTTTTGTTAACGATTCTTTGTACTATATATATATATAATTTATATATATATATTATATACATATATATATATATATTAATTATATATATAATAAATTAAATAAATTAGCTACAGGATAGGTACAAGAGATGCTCGATACCTACTAGTCATGGAGAATATTTGAATTGTTTCAATAAAATTCAATACGTGACACATAATCCAGTCAGTCTGAATAAGTCCCTGGTACAGATTGATGTTGGCATACATATAACCGAAGACTAATATGCACGGTGAGATTAACACGCATGTGAGAAATATTTTGGGAAGCTGTTAGTATGTGAGTAATACCACAGTTGTGGTGTATAGTGGTTATCCTGACAAGGAGATGGGTACGTGTCGAAACCGGTAGACTAAAAATCTCCGTAAATATTAAATACTAACATGACTAACACCGTTCGAGTTTCCAGGTGTATACAGAGTGTCATGCAATTGTGAAGCGTTCTACATAGGAGAAACCAAACGCAATATTGCTACACGATTGAAGGAACATATTGGAAAAATTAAAAAAAATAACTCCAATATATCGGCAATATGCGAACATGCATCCAAAGAGAATCTCTGTCACTTCATCAGATTTGACAAGACAAAAATCTTATCAACAGAACCGCACTTTATACCCAGATTAGTGATGGAGTCCATTGAAATATAAAAACATCCCAATTTCAACACAGATGACAGTTTCAAACTATTAAGTATTTGGCGCCCTGTTCTTACGACATTGATCAACCTTTGAAAGACGTCGCAATAAAGTCCGTCGACGTAACTAGTACATATTGCACATGGGCGGCCTCTATTGTAGAATAAGTGAACACTCCACAGCAAAGTGCATATAATTTATGCCCTCGAAACCAATAATCAGTCCGTCCTCTACTTCCGCGGGTAAAGGTTGCCCTCTTGATGACGTCGAATAAGAATTCAACGAAACGTCGAGAATCGTTTCTCGGAAAAACATATGGTTCGTATAAAATTAAAGTTACAGTTAAATATGTCTATCGACCGTAATAACAACCTTAACTCTTCAATAACTAACATTGTATTAAAATGCATGATCACAAAGTGAATGCTTTAAATATTAAAAATATTTATAATATTTGAAATATTTCTTCTTCATGTGCCCTGTCGGGTCCCCCCGACGCGCGTCGGCGATTATCTGGGAGAAAGTTTCCCTGTCCAGGGCAGTGCGGAACAGCTCTTCCATGCTTTTTATCCCGGTCCACTCTCGGATGTTTCCAAGCCAGGAATGCCGCTTCCTTCCGACCCCTCTGCGACCCTCAATCTTCCCCTTCATGACGAGCTGAAGGATGGAGTATTTTTTGCCTCTCATTATATGACCAAAGTATGAAATTTTACTATGTTGAGTAACTGTCTGTATTTGCTCTACGTAAAACTTCAACATTACTAGTCATGTCTGTCCAAGATATCCTTAACATTTTACGATGTATCCACATTTCGAACGCCTCTAGGCGATTAAGAGTAGTCACCTTCAGCGTCCATGCTTCAACACCGTAAAGTAGAACTGACCAATCTCTGATCAATCTCTGTCTGAGCTTCAAGTTTAAATCGTCATTACAGAGTAGACATTTCATCTTATTAAAAGATGCACGGGCTGTCTCTATTCTGCATTTGATCTCCGTATCAGGGTTCAGATTGTCAGTAATAATACTGCCCAAATACTTAAACTGTTTTACTCTCTCAACGTTGACACCCTTTAATTTAATTTAAGGCACACATTTGGATGATTCTCTCTTGAAATATTTAATCAAAAAATTTGTTACTTCAAAATTCTTACCCAGAACGACCACCTTGGTAGTGTCTTCCTGCTGCATTGACGCTGATTGGCTGGCGGGCACGTGGTGCTGCGCGTGCATGGAAACCAAGTGCTGGGGGGGGAAATGCGGACCCATAAGGGCGGGGTGAATTTGCCCGTGCACGGGAACTGGACCATTCAAGAACACTTGACTAGGCTAAAAAAAGTCGGCATGTTTAGATAAGATCATAATATTAGATAAAACAAATGATGGTAAACGAAATTATTTTCAAATATTTTAAGTCGTTTTTGATTTCGTAATTCTCAAAATAATGTTAGATATGTTGGGTATATAAGCAAAGACAACAAAAAATTTAATTCAGTCGTCGAGTAATAGTAACTGAATTCGAAATTTTATTAGAATCATAGCCTATACAGGGTTATTTGAAAAACATTAATAACCTCGCAGGACTATATTCCTGCCTTAATTAAGAATAGAAAATGTTCAAGAAATGAATAAATAATTAAGTACTAACACGAAAACAAATTTAAAAGATAAGTATTTGTAAAAAGGACATGATTTATCTAATTTATCCAACTGTAATTCTGTGTAATTTTTAAGTAAAATTTGTAAACCGTTAGTAATGTCAAAAAATGATCTGTAACCAAAAGATGATTTGTAAATTTGGAAGAATTATTGCTACTTAAGTGTTCCTTAACTCTAAAATAAATATTTCTACATCTTTTTCCTATATAAAAATAATGTGTTAATTTTTAAAAATTTTGAATATTATAAATAAACAGGTCCTTTTTACAAATAGTTATCTTTTAAATTTGTTTTCGTCTAAGTAGGTACTTAATTATTGTTCATTTCTATATACTGTATATTGATTTTTAATTTGTTAGTATACATTGTATCCTGACAAAGGGACCATTGGTCCGGAAACATGTTAATATTTTCAATATATACATAAGTGGTGAAAACAAAGTAAATTTTTATAAATTATATTAATAGTGTCACCACAAAATCATTTTGCTTCTTTTGAAGATCCAAAAATCCAATCATCTAATTTAATGATTATTTCCTCCAAAATATCTAAATACTTTTTAAATGATTTAACAATGCAGTATATAATTAAAATGTCTTGTATTATGTATATATTTGTATATTGATTTAATAAAAATGGTGTGTTTCCTTTATTATTTTATGCGAGTTAGAACTCGACAATTTATAGTTTAAATATTGAATATTTTGAATGAAGAAATGTTTGCACATGATATATTGTAATTTTATATTTTGTTTGGCAAAAATAAATCTCGAAAAGTATAAAAGGGAAGATTCTTAGAAAGACAGCAGCATTTTCTTAATTTTTTTCAAAGCAGTAATACGTAGCTTCGTGTCTGTAATTTTATGTCTTTATTCCTTTTTGATCGCTGTTTTTCGAAGAATTTTCCTATTTTTCGCTCAACTTATAAATTACATTTCGTGTTTTAATTCCTTATTTTGTACGATAAAAGAATCGGTGGGTTCCAGCCAGGATCCGGGAAGAGATTTGAGAGTCGTGTAGATATTGATCAGTTTCTTTTCCCGGGGCTGGAACGAACAATGGTCACGAGTAGACTTTGGGCTGATATACCAACTTAGCGACGACATGCAATTTATTACACTGAATATTTTTAACATCTGTCTTCAAACATATTTTTGGATGCAACAGTTTTATCTGACAATCTATTAATTATGTAGTATATTCTTAAAATAAAAATTAATTTATTTAGACCTTGAATAATACTTTATGTCGGAAAAAAATGTTTTTTGCCGCAACCCTAAATAAATTTTGCCAATGGGCATTGTTGACAGAAAATTTGTTTTCTATATCTCATCATGTATCAAGTTTTGACATCTTTACATTTTTATTCCACAGGATAGATGATGGTGGATAGGTGATATATTTGGAGTACTGTTTCTTGGATTATGGGTACAGATATGGGCCGTTACTCATACAATGTCAAAAAACGGGAAAAATTAGATTATGATGACATATCTCAACAATTGCGCACAATGTGTATGTGCACCGGTTTGCTATTTAACAGTTACTAGTTCAGTCGGTTACTGGTGATATATAAAACGTAAAAATTTAAAAAAAATCTGTTTTAAATGGCCCATTTTTGAAATTTCAATTTTAATATGTTGAAAGTGCATAAAATATCCAATTAAATTTTTTAAAATGTATTTATTAAGCCTAACAAACCCAACATCAATATCATATAACTACATAATCTCATAAAAATAGCCTTTCTTCGAGCGCCCAAACTAGAATCCTGTCTTAAAATGTCGTCGCCAACTATAATCCAAGATGATAAAACCGGCTCAAAAAAATACCCTAGGAAAATACTACTGTCTTCAGATTTTTCAAATTCCTTTTGCTTAAATCAAATTTAAATTTAGTATTAAAAAATTTAGTTTCGGAAGCGAAGCTTTTACACATCCCTCACATATATAAAGCAATAGAATATATCTTTAAATTATTATCTAAGTACATAAATATACTTCGATTGCATATCCCTCACAAATGAAAACCAGTAGGGAAAATCCATCTGAGAAGAAAGCCAAGCAGAGTAATAAAATTACCTGAGGGAAATGTCCAACTGGTACCTGCGCAGGGAACTGTTGAGCCACCTGCGGCATGACCGGCTGATAGTTAGGGGCAAAGGGCTGCGGGGGCAGCACGATCTGCTGCATCCCCGCGGCTGGCTGCGGCTGCAGTTGTTGCTGCTGCAGCTGCTGCTGCTGGAGCTGCTGCTGCTGCAGCTGCTGCTGCTGGAACTGCTGCTGCTGGTGCGTCTCGGGCCGCTTCCGGCCGTCCAGCAGCCGCTCCGTGCCGTCCCGCATGCGCATGCGTCGCGGACCGGCAGACGCGGCCGCGTCCTCGAACGACGTGAGCGTGTGCGACCGCGCGAAGCTGACATGTTTAGTCCTGGTCAAACAGGATACATTGTGATGAATTCTGCATTATTTGATAATACCCTCTTGATACAAAAGATCTCGTTCGTTATCAAGATATATTATATTATATATCTTGATAACAAGATCATTAAATATAAATATCGTATTTGTTATATTTAAGGTTTTCACGGTTTAACGATTAACCTGCGTCGAATATTTTTGTAAAGTAATAACGTAATAAAGTATAATAATAATAATAAAAAAATATATAGGTAATATTAAGTAAGTACTTACTAATATTTTGATCTATTAAGATAACTTTCATTTGAGTTCTTTCTTCGAACATTAGAGTTTGCTCGTCAGTTTAAGGCAGCATTCGGGACAAAGGCCCTCGAGAATGGGTAGTGACATTTACTCGAAACGTCGGGAGTTAAAAAGTCCCTTTTAGGACTATTTGGTACGGGTTTCAGAAAACAATTCGTAGGAAGATAGGAGTGTTATTTTTTCTCAATTCGGGCTTTTACAATAATAAATTAACTTGGACACATAAACAGCAAATATAGATATAAATAGTAATAAAAAAGTGAAACTCAGGAAGGCTTGAATATCTTAATCCTAATTAATTATAAAAATTTTAAATTGAAATTATCAATTCTGTTTTCACAACAACTATTACAAAGAAAAAAATTATTGAAAAAAGAAAATTATTCGATTTCTGTCAACAAAACATGGAGAATTTTTAAAATATTTTTTAATTTTATTTTTATTCATTTAGAGCACTGAGGTACACTTGCAGCCCTTTTAAAGGCATTAAAATTTATTGAATATTAGTATCCCTCGAACGACACGCAATATGGCAACAGAAAAGTTGACTTCGCGATAAACAATATAGTTATAACTTTGCAACAAAAAATATTTTATAATATTCTTTTTAATTTATAATTGTTGAGTAGCGGAGAGGGGATCGTCGGGGGAGGGGTATGTTTTTAAAATTTGGAATTAATGGTTTTAAGTTTAATTTGGAGTTCGTAACATTTACATCTGGGGTAGGGATTGGTGAAAACGGAAAGAGAGGTTCCTAAAAAATAAGTAGCAAAATCGGATCAGATATATCAAACGGTGTTGATATTTAAAGATAATGTATCTGAGGGGAGAGAGAGGATTAACGAGGGGAACAGGAAATGACGAATAATTATGCTTTTCTAGGTCAGATGAAAATATATTGGGAGATGGAGTGTAGTAAAGGAATGGGGGTTAATGGCGCATATATTTTCACATGCACATATTCGCATAATCGAACCTAAATTTTTCATACACGTATGCAAAATTTGGGTCCGATCGAATAGTAAAGAGACTATAGAAGGTTGAAGAGTTGGGTAAAGAAGGGGAAAGAAAATGACGCCTATGTTTTCCGCAAGGCCAGAATAAATATGAAGAATTTAGGTCAAATCTGTCAAACAGTGTATACCTATTTATCTAGAAAATATAGGGGAGGAGGTGTAGTAGTCCTTAAGAATAAGTATGAAAACCTTGGGTCAGATTTGTCAAACGGTGTAGATAAGTATACAGAATATATCGGGGAGAGGGGTTGATGAAAAGGGGAGGGAGTAAATGTGACCTTTTTTTTCCGCCAGGTCCTAAAGAATAAGCATAAAAAATTTGGGTCAGATCTGTCAAACGGTGTAGATTTGTGTAGAGACAGACAGACATACAGATGGACTGACAGAAATTGAGAACATAGGTATAGATTTGAGTGAATCAACTGATGTGAATCGATTTAAATATAATTGATTCAGTCCTCTCTCCAAATAAATTCAAAATACTACATTTATATGAATGTCCGGAAGATACGGTGGCTTTTACTGTCACCCTGGACGTGTTTTATACGCGCACGGTTAGAAAGGGTTATTTATGACCATATTTAAGAAATAACCAAAAAATGTATTATGAAGTCTTTATATTACCGAGGCTGCTTCGGGAATCATTCACAATCGCAATTATTGTAGCAGTTATAGGTACTACATTTATATGTATGTACACACGATACGGTTGCTCTTACTGTCACCCTGGACGTGTTTTATACGCGCACGGTTAGAAAGGGTTATTTATGACCACATTTAAGAAATAACCAAAAAATGTAACATGAAGTCTTCATATTACCGAGGCTGCTTTGGGAATCATTCACAATCGCAATTATTGTAGCAGTTGTAGGTAGTGCTTACATACAGGGATATTTTTTTTAGATGTATAAATCTTTAAAATGAAATAAAACGCATAAAAATCGGGATAGTGGCCATGGTGTTGCTTTTATTGGAAACATAATTTTATGCTATTACTGTTTAAATATAGTGTTTTTTTAAAGGTTTGCCTTTCGAATTTCGACAAAACTTTATCAGCGACATTTGAAATGATTTGTGCTAAGTTTGGTTTGCTATTTCACCATGAATAGACTTACACCAGAATAATGCTTGCAAATTATGCAAGTGTTCCACACCTCCGAAATCATTCTATATAAAAAATAAAATCTTTTTAAATTGCCCTTAACCACGTAATAAAAATCTTATTATGACAATTCCATTGTAGATTATTCCATTACTGCCAAATAAAAACAAAATCATGGTAATCTCACGCGCAGAGCGAATCTTATTGACTATAACGCAACACTTTACGTGGAAATTCGGAGATATCGTCGGCGTTATCGGGCTTCGACTCTTTGTCGCCCGGCCTCGGAGAATCAACTTGCGATAAAGGAAACAATGATACGAGGCAGAGACCGCCACAAAGTGTGCAAAGTAAACCTGCCGCTCAAAACTAATCACCAAATTGCCTGTTTACAGTGGCTTCCTGGTGTTTCCACCCTCTCCCCACCCTAACCTCCCCGCCCTGGCACACCCCCAGGGGAGCGCGGGGCGAGTGGGACGGATCCCAATTAGTCTGATAGGTTTTCGAAGCAGTTTACCCCCGGGCGACGATGCTCCACATCTCCCAATACGTATGATATTATTTTTCATGGAAATGAACGTACCTTTACGTGCGTTACCTCCAGAGAAAACAATATTGGTGTTGTAATAAATTTATACGAAATATATCAACTCTTCCTTTATTGTTATCCCAGATAATCGCGCTAGTATTAATATTAATATTTAAATAGGTAATCTTGAAAGACACCTTAAGTTAATGTGTTTTAAATCTAACATAACCTAACTGTAGAATAATAAACCAAATATTAATATGTTGATAGTGGTAATGCGATCACGAAGAACTACCATTTTATTTTTACTCCCTTTCTTTTAACTCGTAGCGTCTGCGGTTTGTTGTCTAACGGAAATTTTTTGGATCGATTTTTAACCCTTTTACATGATCCAATCGACCTGAAACTTTGCAGGCAGACTTGTAATAAAAATAATCTAACAAATTTTCGTTTAAAAAAATTAATAATTATAGCATAATTTTGGATTTTTCGAAATTTTAATGGTTTTTTCAAATTAAAATCAATACAAATGATTAATGACCCCGACGAGTGTAGTAGGCATGAAACCTGATTCAATGAGAAAGGTAGTATACCTAATAAAAAAATGGTTTTTATGGGTTAGTTTTTTCAAGAAGTTATGACTGTCGCCTAGTGATCCAGTAGTCGGTGGTTCTAACCCCATTTCAGAACTCTAGCAAGTTAGTATTACTTTTATAGCACAAGCGTTTAGCTTTATTTGAATTTTTTAATTATATTGATTGATACGAAACGGATTATGTGTTCGCATCTCTATTTCAAAAAAAGATAAACATATAATAGGTAACCTACATTTTTTTCACTATATTTCAAACAATCATTTTTGAATTATTATAATAATATTTGAACAATAATAACACAAAGTAGTATAGTTCTACATGAAACACATAAAATATTGATAATAGACTTTTTCTAAAATTTACAATTAAAGAGAAATTTATTCAGATGTTTATTTATAGTACAACAATGGATTATTTCGTCACTCATAGCGTATAAAAATTTTAAATTGAGGTAAAGAAAAATTAAACATGGTGAGTATTGCTCCATGGTGTTGAATGAAAATTTTCAGGAGGGAGTGCTAATTAATAGGGTTAATTTAACTCGAACATTTCATTGACATTACCCAAGTACAAGGACTTGTAATTATACACATACACTGGGATATATTTAACTGTTCCGATTAAAGTTTTCATTCAGTTTCACAAGGCTTTCGTTTGCATTTAACTTTGTGCTACCGTGTTTTATTGTACTAGTTACTTTATGTATTGTCTGCCAATTAAAAGTATGTACCTGGAAAGAAATTTCATCAAGGTTTTTTATTAAGTCTTTAATTTGAGTATTGTATATACATTTTACCTGCTATATTAGTATATTTATAATAATATTGTTTTTTTAAATAAATAAAATTTAAAAAATATTTTTGCATGTACATTCTGAGAACAAATTACTGGATTTTTCCCACAGAGCGATAATTATTAATTAAAATAAATTATCAAAGTCTCACAGAGATTATGTTTACTATATCACGAGAATGATTTACATCTGGGGAAGGGATTGGTGAAAGGATGATTGGAAAGAGAGGTTCCTAAAAAATAAGTAGCAAAATCGGATCAGATATTTCAAACGGTGTTGATATTTAAAGATAATGTATCTGAGGGGAGAGAGAGGATTAACGAGGGGAACAGGAAATGACGATTATGCTTATCTAGGTCAGATGAAAATATATTGGGAGAGGGAGTGGAGTAAAGGAAGGGGGTTAATGGCGCGTATATTTTCACATGCGCATATTCGCATAATCGGACCCAAATTTTGAATACACGTATGCAAAATTTGGGTCCGATTGAATTGTAAAGAGACTATAGAAGATTGAGGAGTGGGGTAAAGAAGGGGAGAGAAAATGACGCCTATATTTTTCGCAAGGTCAGAATAAATATGAACAATTTAGGTCAAATCTGTCAAACAGTGTATATATTTATCTAGAAAACATAGATGAGGAGGTGTAGTAGTCCTTAAGAATAAGTATGAAAAGTTTGGGTCAGATGACACAGGGCGATAATTTTTAATTAAAATAAATTATCAAAGTCTCACAGAGATTATGTTTACTATGTCACAAGAATGACCTTAAATCTCTCTGGCATAGCCCATTAGTAAATTGTTATAATTAATAATTAAATATTAATCTACAATTAAATCTACAAACGTCTGGTAAAATGCTTTTAGGATATCTGTTTTTTTATGGTTATATAAATAAAATTATGGTAAATAAATATGTGTACATTCCAAATATGCATAAATACATTTTTTATTCACGTTCAGACTTTTGGCCAGTGTTGACAGATAATTAAGGATAGTTTATAGTTCTATTCCTAATACGAAGCCATTCTCCTAACAAAGAGGGCTGCAATATAAATTGCAATATTTTTTGGATTTATTGTAATTTCTAGTTTGTCGTTTGTCTTTTGTTATTTTACTCATACATGTGTATTGTACATTGTAGTTCAATATTTTGCTTACAGATGTGAGATTCATATAATATATCTGAGTAGCACAAAATATTGCAATTCATTAATATGTAACAAATTTAAACACAGACAAAAAATTTGCTACTCTTTTACAACTTTTTAAAATTACGTATATAAAAATATTTTAAATAAAAACCCGCTAGCAAAAAAAATTATTTTGAAAACACAAGGAAATACATATTCCGTTATACATACAGGTTTTAAAAAAATTTTTAATGATTATTAATTTAGAATGTACTGAATTCAAGATTTCAGAGGAAATATAGCCTATAAATTTATAGGAAACATGATTTTGGAAGGGATAAATACATAAAATCTAGAATTCAGTAAATTTGTAATAAGAAATGTTTTGTGAATTTTTTTGGAAATTGCTGCATTTGCTTTTATACCCACAATTTTAGGTTTTCATGATCTCCAGAAGAGGAAATCTTTCACCGTTATTCTATACATATCTTGGACAAGAGCGTAACTGATATCTAGGACACAACATAAAAATATTAAAATTCAAAATCTTATAACCAGTGAATCACTGAAAAACAAACCAGTGAAAAATGTTCAATTGCTCAATAATGTTACGTTTTCAAAAATAAATAAAAATGTAGTAAAATATTTTTATTTAAATAATCGGTGCATCTTTGAATTGATAATAACATAAATAAAAAGCGAAATTGACATTTTCTTGACAAAAATCATTTTGTTATAATAGTATATTTACACTGACTTCCTATACCGCGGTTACGGGTTCGATTGTCGGTGAGTTCACAATAAATCTGTGTGATGTTCACAAGTCTGGATGTTTTTGTGATGTGTTTTTCTAGAGCAATTTAGCCTCATGGCCTGTTGTTGCGTTTTTTATACACGTCTAATTTTGGTGCTCTAAAATTAGGTCAAAATATTATTCCAAAAATTTTTGAAAGATGCGTTTTAATATAAATTCCATAAATATTGAAAAAAAAATTCGGTTGTGTTTTTCGTAACTGTAACGTTACGACTACATCTGACTTCATTTTTCATCAATTAAAAAGATTGTCACCCACGATACTAACTAACCCACATAATAAATTATGTTATTACCTATGTTGTCACCTGCGAGAATTAAATTAATTAATAAAGTATTTTGCATTAACTTCTAAATGTTAAGGATTCTAATTACCCAAGTAGTTTATACATACTCGCTCGCGATGGAACCTTCCCTTAATAACAACCCCTCAGAGAGTACGACCTCCTGCCACCTTATCTGGGTATAATAATAGGCCCCCTTGTACGCCTCTCCTTACAAGTTGGGGGAGGGGGATGAAATGATAAGACTTGCAGAAAGGATAAAATGTCAGAATAAGAAAACAAGATTCTTTTTAACATAATAATTTTATATTTTCAATGCTAATTTTCGAGCAGAAAGTGGAAGGACTTTCATAAATACTTGATCGCGTTTAAAATCTGCCAATCTACATTTTTAAATAAAACTCAACGTAACGTAATCTCTTGACGAGAAATCCTCAGTGGGATTTTTTTTATAAATTTTCTGTTAAAATACAGCGACATCTACGGAAAAAAGTAAATAACGAGAATTTACCATTATTTGTAAATGATTTTTTTTATTTGATTTTAAATTGCTTTTATCTTGTGGGTTCTTCATAAATCTACGCCAAAAGTGTCCCTTAGGTATTTTCCAAGGGAAATATATTTAAATAATATATTTATGATTATTATTGTATAAGAAAATGTATTCGTAGGAAATTACTAATGCGTGTCTGTTTGCAGGCAAACATTAGCTGATATGGTTTTATTATTACTATGTGTGAGCTAGTTAAAAATAAAAGAAAAAACACATAAAATTTATGAGATTACTATTTAGAGAAACCAACGTTTGCTAGGTACCGAGTATCTTCTATAAGAAACGAATTAAAGTATTATTGAACATGGAAAAGGGAATAGAACGTCCAAAGACCAATATTTAGTTATTGAAACAGGCGATTATAACATTATAAAAGGGAACGACGAAGGGAGAATTATTTTAATGTCAATAAATATCATCAGTAACATCATTGACTATCCAGATTTACTGAAGAAGATCATTTTTTATGTTCTATTTAAGACATCTCTGAAACTTCATTCCCCATGAAAATCTAGGCCACAGGTAATTAGAATAACTTGACTGCATAGAATTGTAAAATACTCTGAGTTCTTACTTGATATTTACTTTTTTACTTGAATTCTATAAGGCGAACAGTGGGATTACCAATGACATACAGTGGAGTAATTGACATATCAATGGAATGAATATTTGAATATGCTGAAACATGATATGTGAGATATGTGATAATGCGTCTATATTTTATATGATTTTTTTCACTGTGTATTTCATTTCTTTAATACCAATTTAATATTTAATTAATTATCTTTATTAAAAATATTCAATTTTTGCACAACAGCAAGTAGTCAATGAATGTTTGAAACAAATAGATGACTTTTATACTTGGGAAGTATGTTCGATAGAAAAAGGAAAGCTGAGAAATATATTGAGAGGAGGGTGAGTGCAGGGTATATGGTGATCGGTGCTTTGAATGCAATATTTTTTTACTGCAGGGGCATGCAAAGGGAACCTTAAAGCATGCATTTTACGTATTCATATCTTATGATATTCGTATCTACCTATTATATTAAAGTTGTAAGGTACTTTCCGCGATATATCCACCAATTTTTAACATTTGCCGTTTTTTTGCGTTTTTTTACTTTTTTTGCACATATTTACCGTGTTCTCCGCGAGTTTACACAATAATCACATTTTTTTTAAATAATAAGGATAACTCTTTGCTACGTGAAATTTTATAAAAAAATATTTTCTTCTTCTTCTAATGTCGTTTCTATGCCCATTAGAGGGAAATGTTGTTTTTACTTCATATCCTTGTGAGTTTTTCTAAATTTTGGAATTTGAAACTTGATTATGATGGACACGCCTATAACGCGTGATTTCTAATTAATCATTTTTTTCTTTTTATCCACTTTTTAATCATCTTTCACACGTTTTCGGCCTTTTTTGAACAACGCCGTTTTTTGGGGTTTTTCGGCTTTTTCTACGCACATTTTTACCGTTTTTTCCGCGAATATACACGATTATCATAATTTTTAAAGAGAATACAAAGGAAAACTCTTTACCGCGTGTTTTTTTCTAAAAAATTATTTTCCTTTTCTTCTTTTTTTAGTTTTTATGCTCGATGGCGTGAAATTTTGTTTTTACTGCACATCTCGGTGTCTTGCGATCGGATTCAAAAAAAAGTATGACGTTTTGTGCCGAATCCGGCCATCTTTTTTTTTACATACATCAATTTTGCGTAGCTTTCTTTCTCGCCGAAATGCCAAAATAAATCCCCGTTTTCGGTCCGTTTTCGCGAGAACGCCGATTCTGCAACTGTAGGCGTAGTTTTAACAAAATTAAAAAATCGAGTACCAGGTTCAAACGACAGTTAAAGGAGCCATATTTTGCACATTTTTTGGATTTTTTTTACCCCCTCCACTTTTCTCGGTACGCAACAAAAGTTGAAATTTCCGTTTCTTTAATAACTCGTTCAAAAAAAATCGCACAAACACGCAAGTAGCATCACCGCATGGCGCTTGACAGTGCGCATCTTTTCTATTGAAAAAAATTACTTTCAGACGCGTGTCCAAGCAGCGGCAATCTTTCTAGTGAGTTTTTTCGGCGTTTTTTATATTTTTATATACTGCTCCGCGACGGGGAGGCCTAAATTAATCATCTATACTTCACTTGATAGAAGAAGAGTGCGGCTAGCGAGTCAATTGAAACATATTGTTCTAAAGTAAAAGGTTTTTGCGTGACGGAAGCTTACATCCGGATTTCACTATTTTAGCCGTAGCTTCGCAGCAGTGAAGCCAATTTCAAATCTAAAAAACACGTTTTGTAGGGTCCAGTTTTTCACAGATGATCTTATTTTTAGATTTTTTTTGTCTTCATTTTCAGAAAAGTTATAAGCGAAAAAAATCAGTAAAAATTATTTAATCGGCTAGATATTCTTTTGTTTTACCAATTGTGCTTTCCTCGCTATAATTTTTGTTGAATTTCATTTTCTTTTTAGTCTGGGATTGACTCCCATGGTAGATGGTAGCGGCGGAGAATTTTTGGATATATTAACGTAATTTCAAATAATATTTATTATTTAATCATGCAATGGAACCGAGAGTGACGTCACCTATAAACTGACGAACTTGAGCTGTATATAAATATGAAGATTTTTACTTCCAAGGCTGTTTTTTAACTTATTTTTGCACATATTTAGGGTTTTTTCTTCAAGTATAAATGACAAACACAATTAAAAAAAAAAACAATGGACAAGCCTTTACTGCGTGACATTTTAACATTTATTTTCTATTTCTTCTTCTTTGTTTATCATAAAGTCGTTTATGTAACTTTTTTCGCACATTATAAAAGTTATACATTTCGCACAAATATAAAAGATAATGACAATTTAAAATAAATTGATGCATTTGATTTCAAGTTACTTTTTTACAGAATTTTAATATTTTATAATAAAGAGCCCTTTTTTGTATACAACGCTCAATACTGGCAATTAATATATTTTGAAAAATTAGGAAAAGCACGTTTTCTTTGCTGAGGGTTGAAAAGATTACGTGGACACGTTTTAGTTTTTTTAAATATTTAAAACGGAAGTAAAATTTTTATAATTTGTCATACATATATCTTTTTGGATATATTTTTTGAAAATTTTTTTAGAAATCTGTTTTCGTCTTGGGAGTGGGTGGAGGGGGACATATATTTTCATATATTTATTTATGTTATTTGACTTGCGAATTTTATTTTGAAAAATTACGGAAATTTTTTAGGAGTTAAATTTTGAAAAATTGGCAATACATAGATTTTTTTTTGTATATTGTATAATCTAATAAAGTGGTGAAAACAAAGTGATTTGTGTTTTATTTTAATAAGAATGTCCCCACAATGTTCAAGCCTTATATAGAATAAAAAATTTTCTTCAAACAATTACTCACTATACATAAATGCTCCTGTATATGAATAGATAATTATAATTATTTTAATAAGACCTAAATAAATATCATGATATTGACTATACATTTTTGTTAATATTTCGACTTCTTCAATAAAAGACTTGTTATAAGCACAGTCATCGTATATATAGAGTAGATACGCATTCTATTGCATATAATTAAATATTTATTTTATTAGGAAGGTACATAAAAAATATATTATTGAAAGCACTTCTAACACCATATTACGAGTGGGTATAAATTGAGCACCCTTAAATTATTAAAGCACGCTAGTTTCGATACAAAATTCCTGCCCACGCGCTCAAAGATTTCGTATTCCAAGATCGCAGAAGTGTAGATTTCCTAAATGACGCAATAAAAAGGCATTTGAGATTTTCATTTCTTCCTATCTTCACCAGACACTCACCCAAACCATTTCTCAGCAACGAGTAAACTATCATAAGTATATATATATTAAAGAAAACGCATTATTATTGTGAAGTTGCAATTTCAGAACGTAGCTATGTGAATTTTAGGCAATTTTTTATTAATCAATTAGAAAAGAAATTATATATATATAGACATTCATACATATAAGAATACATTGAACTAATATACATATTTTTTTATTTAAAGTTGACATCGGTAGATGCTTATCTCACCAGTGACATATTTTGTGCCTATGGCTTGAAAACAATGCTATGCTATGCGCAAATTCATCATAAGTTATTATTAATTTGCCAAAAATTTAAATGTTTTATGAATGTTTCGATTAATTTGTAGTTGAGTTGCGACGGCTACAGTATAGATACATGTTTTTGTAAACGGATTTATAAGATTTAGTATTTAGTGATGATTAAAGAAAACAACATAATTTATATGAATTTGTTGATATTGAAAATGTTCAGCCTAATTGATCACGAATGACAAATTTTACAAGGCTAGTCCAATGTCTCCAATTGTTCCCCAATGTCGAAAACAATAATACCGACATTTATTTTGAAATGTCAATTCAATTATTTCCTCTATTAAATTTTTGGTGGTATGATTCATTTTGATAGCTTTACTATTTCGCAAAATGAAATCGAAAATAAAAACACATTATTAAATGTTAACTTTGTACATTTGAAATTTAATCACTATCAGAACTTTATGAAAGTTGTAAAAAATGCAAAATAGCATTTTTCAAAATTTTGTTTCATACGCTTGACCAAAGTTGATATCATACGAAAATATAAGTTTCTAAATAACTTACAAACTAACTTACCATCACGCCGTTTTTCCGTGGGGGTAGGAAGAGAGGATAGAGCACCATACTTTTCTGGTCTGACATACATTTCGCATGCAAAGTTGTAACTCCAAATTGTATTCTGAGCGGTGATTCATAATCTTCACTATTATTAGTAGATTTACTCGTATATATTTTTAATAATTTTAATTTACTTTGACAAGTATTAAATACATAAAAAATAATTTACAGAAATATAAAACATAAAAACAAACTTATATTCTAACCTTGAAATTAAATCTCATAAATATAATTGTCGTCAGAAAATAATAATTTGACGCAAGAAAATAAAAATTTCGATGTATCTGGCCTTAAAGCGACTCGATTATTAAATAATGTATGTATAAAATTTCTACACATTAAATAATATGTAAATGTAGTTTATAAAACAATCAAATAAAATAATACTTTATATAAAATAATCTACAGGTACACCTTTTTAAAAAAAAAACATACTATTTGATTAATTTATGAAGCAATGGAAAAAATGCATTTCTTGATGCAGATTTTGTGCAATCATAATATAGATAATTGCTTTTTAATTTGTTTGTTTGATAATTGTTTGTTTTAATTTACGAAAACTTAAGTATTTATCTGTAAGATCGGTAACCTAAGTTTTCATTTCACATTAAGAAGGCACACTTAGAATGTCTACTGATTTTACTGAAACATAACACTCAGGCTTGACGACCAATAATGCCACTCTATTGACAATATATTACAATATTCATCGCCTGAATTTAATCTGGTTCCATCCCTCACGATTCTACCCCGAGGTAATATAAAATCTAAAGTGTAAGTTACTTAAAAATGAATAATGGTAATAGCCATTTAATGTGGAAAGTGAAACTTTCCATTAGCCAATGTTGTAGGAGACGTGTTTATATTTGTAATTATAAGAATTGTTAAGAATCTTGTTACTCAAACGGTGAAGGTACGGAGTAAGCCAATGAATTTCTAAATTACGCAAATTTCTTGAAATTTTCTGTAATCCAGGCGAGTACTAATTTAATCAAGTAGTTAATTAAACATTTTATGACCACATTATGAAGGCATGTTTTGTGTTGCTTTCTTGTCCAGGTGCATAATTTTGTATAATTCTTATTTTTAATTTATTTAATTGGCTCACTCTTCAGATAACGACGACAATGGTTTCAGTGACTTAAAGTCACTGAAAACTAGAAAAGCAGCTGATGGAAATGAGATAAGGCCTGAGATGCTGAGAAATCTGAATAATAATGGAATAAATTCGCCAGCCCGCATATTTTTAGTAGCGTGGAAGTTGAGCAAAGCTCTAAAAGTTTGGCGAAGATGAGTGATAGTCCCCATTTTTAAAAAGGGAGACAACAGAGACAGCAAAGAGAAAGCAAAGACTGACAACTAAAGAGGAATTACCTTGATGAATCAGCCAGGTAAAAATATATGCTCGCGTTCGGGAAATAAAAAATGTCGCAGAATAACGGAAAACAATGTACAAGAAGGCCGGCGTGGTGTTAGATCAGGGAGAGGCATAACGGACCGATCGTTTATATTGTAACAGTACGTTGTATCCATAAAAACTGGGATTACGGAAAAAATTAAATGAGATTCATAGACTTGGAGAAAACGTATGACCTGGTATCGCGCGATATCCTGTGGACAGTGCTGGACGAATCTGGAATAGAGAGACATTCTCAAGACAATTCAATCCTTGTATGAGAATTGCAGAAGCTACGTATGAATTCATACAGCGCAATATCGGAGGAGTTCAATGCTGGAATAGTATTGAGACAAGGTTGCCCAATTTCGCCAATCCTATTCACCCCATATGGAAAGGATAAGCCGAAAAAGTGAAAAAGAGTTGGAGACGTAGAAATCGAATTTTTACTATTCGCGGATGATATAGTAAGGCTGGCGCCCACACAAGAGGACCTACAAGAGAGGATAAATTCCTTCAAAGAAGAGTGCACTCAAGTTGGGATGAAGATTAGTTCTGCCAAAATAAAGGTTATGGTTGTAGGAAGAGGCCTAGAGCAGTGTTCAATCAGTGGACCCGTCCGAAAAAAGTCGAAAAATTCAAATACCTTGGAGTGAAATTTTCCAGCGACGGGAGGCAGGAAAGTGAAATGCGGGCGCTCAACGTTCTCTATATAGTACAGTGATGAATATATCCGAGCTTAGTGTGAAGACAAAACTGACTGTTCAGATCTGTGTACAGGCCCACCTTAATATAGGGCCATTAAATTTGGATCCTGACGGAGAGAGTGAGAGCAAGGATCCAGGCTGCCGAGATGAGCTTTCTAAGAGGGGTAGCGAGAGTCAAACCAATGGACAGAGTAAGAAGTTCTGACATAAGGCACACTCTCGGCATGGAGCTCCTACTCCTACACATAGAAAAATCACAAATGAGGTGGCTTGGACTTGTGCTAAGAATCCAGAGGAACGAACACTGGAAGCCGCTGGACTAGGACAAGGGAATGAAGATGATAATGATGAAGGCTCACTCTTCATTATAAACTTTTTTTAAGTGCCATCATCATTCGTGGTAAAATTGTGATATATTGTGATATATAAGGCGTTAAATTTCATGATTTGGTAATATTATTTTAGATTAAATATTATGATATGTTCGAAATTCTGTTCATTACGTATGTACGTAATTTTGAGAACCACTAAACGCATTTGAATGCGGTTTTTACTATTATGATCTTCAATGCATTTTTTCAAAAAAGATTTTAGTGTATTAAAAATTGGCCTAGCACATAAAGGAGTTGAGTATTAACGGTACTAGTGAATCAAGTTGGGAACAAATTTGCCGCTAAAGCGCTCTCATTGAAACGCTGTGTAATCCGTTAGAGTGTTAGAGTTAGCGTTAGAGTTAAAAAAATCGTGTCGAAAAGAATTGCATAAAATTAATTTATCTAAAAAAAATCAATTATAGCATATATCTATCTTTTAAGAATAATATACACCAACCATTTTTGTCTATAAAATTTCATCAAATGTATAACTAAGATGTAATCGTTCACTTTCCACCAAATTTAACAAATTCAGTATTAATCCTTATCAAATTAAACATCCTACTAACCTTTAGCATTTACCGCATCTAAAATTTGTCCTACACACCAAATCATTAAATTAAGATATACATTAAAAAATACAAGAAATATATAATTTAATAAAACAAATATTATAATTTATGTTTACCTATTAATATTCTTCAACAAAAACATTAATGTAACGCTATGTTAATAAATATTTGAGGGTAAAGGTGAGCATCGGTAGTCACCAATTTGTAGAAATGAGGACAAAGTTGCTTTATGGTCACCACCCGTAATGTATCGGGAATTCTCCAAAGTCGTGGAATGTTTGATTAAATTTATTTACTGATAAAACAATTACAAGTTATACATGATTACGACAATAAAGACAATGATAAAAACTCGACGAAACAGGGCCTCCGGCCTACGCCGGGGGTGGTTGAGAGACTGACATGCCCGTACAGGGCGTTGGATATTTTTATATGTTTTGAGAACAAAGGGCTCTCTTGAAGTCTAGCTGTGTGTGTGTGTGCTGACGATGCTCTGGGCATCTAAATGTGGCGCTGCCTCGTGTACACTGCTGTGCCTCAGTTTTGTTTACGCAGCAGACTCGCCACGTTTGACTGTGTGTGTGTCACCTAGATTGGTGGTTATGTATTTATGGGATGACATGACATAAATATTTTTTTCATTTTTTTGTTTTTACTGTACACATAAGACAAAAATAATTTAATATTAACGTACGTCTTCTGCACCAAATGATAGATGAAACAAAGGAATGATTACATCACTAGAACAATGGCTACCTGTGGGGCGCTCCCTCTTGCACCAGGGCGGGGGGCGGAGGCGGTGGAGGGGGTGGCAGGTCGGGGTGGGCGGGGCACTGGTAGTGTCTGAAAAATCGACAAAGGATCATTTGCTATACTATCTACACTACTTCTACACAATTTTAGTCATCTATACAATACAAAAAGTAATCTACAAACACATGCAATCAAATAAGGATGCGCAGAATTTAACCCCTAAATGGCTTAATATATTTTTTGAAAAAGAGGACAATATTTGTTTTTTTTGATGTCTTTTTAACATGTACCAGAAATTGTGTATAAGTTCCACAGTATGGATTTTCTAACTTGGAAATTTCATGAAAATCATATCCCAATGTTCTTCTGTGTATCATCTGTAGACGAATTTGAAAGAAAACCGATACACTTAAAGTGAAGTCAATTTCCTTAAATTATTTATACGAAATAGGTTAAAATGTGACAATTTTCTTCTAAAGTAATTAATTAATATAAACATCAAAATTACAAAATATGATTGAAAAATACAAGAATACATTAAGAAAATAATTAGAATATCAAAACAAACATAAATATTATAAAATTAAATAACATTATTTTCAAGATTTATGCAGGGCAGTGCAGTTTGGGACGTGATTTTTATTTTAGTATACTCTGAGGAAGTACCAGAGTTTGTTCCGAAATCCAGTGATTTTAAAGAATAAACTGTTAGTTAAAAATAATAAATAATTTAACAGGTAAATTAACAAATTGTTAAATAAACTTCTTCTTCAAACATAGAAAAATTATTTTGTGGAGACATTATAATTATAATTTATAGTTTTTTATTTATAAAAAATGGTGTAAACTAAGTTTATTTCTATAAATTATAATTTAATAAACGTTTGTTGTGCTGGACTAAAAAATTGTCTGAGATTTTTTAATTTGCACAACGAAGCTTGTAGTTAGAATATCCATAGAATGCAAAAGCGCTGGACCATTTTACTATGTCGACGGATCAAAGAGAAGAGCAAAAGGCTTGAATGTTTCTTTAACGTTCTCCTAGTAACAAAAAAAATGGTGTGTGCACTGTGCGAGCCTTCAAAGTGAATCTTTGTGCTCTAGAATTTTGTATTTTTTTTCAAAAATGTTTTCTAATTAACTATAAAAACCTTTGTAAACACATTCTCATTATTTTTTTGATTTTATTGTTATTCTTTGCAAAATTCACAAAGGAAAGAGGATGGCTCCGATATTTCTAAATCAATACATATATGCTTCTCATATCTCCACGCGGTGACTGATGAGCGACGGACTAGAGGGTTAAGTTATTGGTTGGCAATCCATTGGGAGATTCCAAAAGTACCTACGGTAAAAGTGAGAAGAAGTGATTGTTTGTCACATAAGTGTTGGGTACGGCAACTCTACGTTTTCGGGTACAGGTCGGTATCCTGGATCATTAGTTTAATCTGATAATTGGCCATAAATAAAAATGATAGTAGATGCAGCTCTAGTTAATCGGATTACTCTGGTTCTACGTCTGATAACCATAGTAAGGTAATGGCGCCTATGTTAGACGCGGACCAGCCATGGACATTTTTGAATTTACCTCCAAAATTTAGCAAACGCGAAGTATTTTTTTTCAAATGACTACACCGATCAGTTGTGCTAATATTTTAGCTGTCATACCAACTTTTTTTGACAGCCGACAGCCACTTTGTTTGCGGCTATCACGGTTGATAGTTGCGCGGTGTCATTTAGTGTCGGGAATCGTAATTTATTACAAGAATCGCGATGCAAGTAAGTGCACGTAACATATTATTTTGTGTTAGGTGTATCGTCGTTGTTGAAATTCATATTATTTAGTGATTTATCAATACTAATTCATATCTTTTTTATTATAACCTAAATGTCATTGGCATTCTAAACCTAAAATTTACCGGTGTCCATAACTGGATATTATTCAAGCACGTACACCCAGTCATGGACAAAGTGTCCATAAAGTGAACTTCATTATTTTTATTTTTTCTCATGTATCTATCGTACGTCTGTTCTAGTATATCTTCATGTTTCTCTAGAAATTCCTGTCCGTTCACAAACAATCGGCCAGGAAAAAATTGGTTCTCTTCGTTTTTTTCTTTCCGGTTGGCTTTAAAATTAGCATTTCGTTAATAATGAATACTTTTGTCTTTTATTTGATCATTCATATTTCCATAACTAGCTTTCCATAATTGGGGGTCCTACACTGGCGTATTTACTGTCCGTTGATGGCTGTTCATAATTAGATAATGTCCACAATTGGGGGTCCAACACTGGATTATTTACTGTCCATTGATGGTGTCTGAGCAGGAGTGTTGTTTTTTTATAATATTATATTGCACTGAGTATTAAACTGAAATTAAAAATTGAATACTGATTGAGAAAAGGTCTTTTTATTTACCTTCAAAACCCAAATAATGTATATTGATAAATGAACAAATTACAAAGCAAAAACAAAAAAAAATCACTTATACTCTCCATGACTGGTGACTTTACCTTAATAGGATAATAAAACTTATAGTCAAATCGATTAAAGCTTCTTGGAATGGGGAAATATATAAGTTAAATATGATGCATTTAAATATGTGAGCTCACTCATTGAATCGAATAATGTGCAGTGGATGCTCATAAAACATAGGATAGGCGTGAGATAGAAGAAATTTAGATTGGTAACAGGAATCTTATGTGACCCGAAAATGCCTATAAAACTAGATAGAAAGGCTTACCACACATTTTTAACTGTAAATGGTTACGAATATTTTAAACGAACGTTTGTTTTTCCGAAAAGCGAATTCATATTCAACGTCATCAGGAGGACATACTGGCAAATTATATAAAAAACCGCCGGTAAAGGTAGTCCTCTTGACGACGTTGAATATGATTTCAACGAAACGTCGAGAATCGTTTCTCGAAAAAACATACGGTTCGTATAAAATATCCGTAACCATTTAGAGTTAAAAATGTCTAACTACCGTAATACTAACTTTAACTCTTTAATACAATTGTTAGACCCGCGATTATGTACGGATTCGAATGCTGGACTGTGTATAACTCTCACTCTAGGCAACATGTAACAGCACGAATGTGAATGCACAGATGGTCGGAAAGAGTATCAGATTAAAAGTTCACGCATTAGTGGTTGCCAGGATGCTGGAAGAACGACAGCTGAGATGGCACGGGTACATAAGAGGGTGACCACCAGATCACACAGCAAAGCAGAAAATGTCCATGGACCTTCATCGACAGTTATCCGGAGGAAGACCAAAGAACTCCTGTATGACTCGATGTTCCAAAATCCTGCAGAGAAATGGCCTGGATGAATGCGATACACAGAACCGTAGAAGATACAGAATGAGAATAAGAAGTGCCGACTCCAACAGCCTACCTAGGCAATGAGTTGGGACAGTGCAAGTAGAAAGAAGACATATTACATCTCTACAATAGATGTAATATATGGCAACTGGAGACGATAACGCGTCACGCAATTCAGTCAGTCTCTGTGATCTGGTATAAGTACCTACAGAGGAAACAGAGAATATGGAAAACATGTGCGATATTTGCAGGTAGGTGCTAGTAAATAAAGTGAACTACAAATGGTTTAAAATTTTATTATACTTAATAAATATCTGTACGCATATTGATTTATTCGAACACGCATATAATGTTACGTTTACGAGAACAGTGAGTTGAAAAGCGAGGTTCTGAAATCGAACTCCAATTGCATATTTTAAAAATATAATTTAAGGAAGGACATAATTAACCAATTTATTTCGAATATTTTATTATGGTATAATTTTTTCTTTTTTTTTACAAATTTTTTGTCAGGGTTTATTTTTAACATTTCGCAGATCTGTTTTGGAGTTTAAATGTTTTAAAATTGTGATTAGTACTTACCTGAATATTTCATCTACTTTTCCAATCTTAGGTAGCCTTTAAACTTAGTTCAGGCGATCTTTAGAAATGTTTGATTATCAGTTAAGAGAAGCTCTTAGCCATTCAATAAAATTCAATTAAACTTTAAGGTTAGATAAAATAAAATTAAAGCTTTATTTTGTTGGAAAATAGAATCGTAATATAAATTCATAAACTTTAACCCAATTAAAAATTATTTAAAAGGTCTTAATCCAATTCAGTGTATACTGCTTATATAGAATTATTTATATTATTGTAGGTCTTTATTTATATTCCTTTTTTACTGTAAACGAGATCAAGTCTTGCACGTAAATACATACTTCCATATCGCTGTGGGATACATAATATGAAATACATTCCAAACCATTACTCATCGTATTATTCGCCATCGAATAGGTAAGAGGCAACGTTTTATCAAACATAAAAAGAATACTGTGAATTTTTTATGTAAGTATATAATGTTCTACGACAAAAAATATAAATGCATTGTAGGCTTTTTTGCAATAATTTGCGCCGTTGTAAAGTGTAAATTTATTTTTACTTTTTACTTCCTTTCTTTTAACTCGTGGCATCTGCTTGCTTGTTTCCTTGACGAAAAAACTTTGGATCGTTGTTTAACCATTTTCCCGTGATCCAATTGAGCTGAAACTTTGCAAGCAGACTCGTGGCAATCAAATTTTCGTTAATTTTTTTTTAAAAATTATAGTATCATTTTGGATTTTTCAAATTTTGAATAGTTTTTTCAAATGGAATTATTACAAAAGTTTGATTACTCGCAACGGCGCACACTGTGATATATTCCAAATCTAGCGGAACTTAATACACTGTATACTAATTTAATTTTTATCTCCGGATATACTGAATAGATTTTTATGAAACTTTTCCTGAATGTTCATAAATATATTCCTTATATGTACACATAACTAAAATCTATTCAAATTCATTCATGCCAGAAAAAAACAAAAGTCGGTTCATTCGACTTATATTTTCAAAAATTGAGCTTGTTTTATACACAACATGTCACGTAATTAACGCAAACCCTGAAAGTACTTTCAAAAGAATTGGCTACTGGTCTAAAATGTTCAAGCAACCATGACCTACTGTCAATAGTTATGGAGATATGCAATATCAAAGTTTGAATTTTCTTTTCAATATTTCTGACTTATTTTTTGCAAAAAGTTGAACTATCATTACAGTAACTTATATCGATTATAAAAAATTCATTTGCTTCAATACAACTTCAATAAAATGATAAAATCCTTGTAAAAAAGAACTTTTTTCAATTTTTGTAATTAATCGAATCTTGCGAACGGTGGAACTCTGTTTTCGCTTTCTTGACAAGATGGTAAGCTGGATAAATATTTAAATTTTAACCCCTCGACTGTTGTCTCAGTGTGTGATACTGGTGGGTACTCAATTTGGCATTGACCATTAGTGTCAAGGCGGCTTCTAGAGAGAGTTTGACTCTGGCACTCCAAAAATTCGTCTCGCTTTTTTTATTCGAGTATCTCAGTAAGGAAACTCAGCAGCTACCTTTTTCATTAGATTGGCTGCATCCTTTATCCAGGATGATCTCAAACTAACTTCAGTGGCGACCGTTAATTCTTCTTGAGTTTTTGTAGAAACTAGATCTATGATTTTTCTATTTTGGATTTTCGAAATACATTTTCGAATGACTTCCAAAGCCTACCTGATCTTGTACAATCTCGTAAACCTGCTGAGCTTGAGGATGAAAGCAGGTCGAGAAACTTAGAAGGCAATGATACTATATCTTCAAACCACCCATCTTGTTCAGCCAAAAATTTCGATAATTTTCTACAGCTTTTCTCCAACTTCGCAACTATTTTTGCGCTAAGACTGCTAACGTACATTTTTAGCTCTCAAGGCGTGCTTTTAGAATCAACCTGGTTGTGTTTTTGTATTATAAAATTCTAAATGCACCTGTTTTGATCCCTTTTTGCCACTTAAAAGCCATACTTAAAATATTTATCTTTTCATTATTGTAGGTACTCTTGAAGAAAATTAAAAAATATTGTATGAGTGTCGAAAACACGTGCCGCCAAATTTAATGAAATATTACAGAATATGAACCAAAGCAGTAAATAAAATTATTTTCTCGTTGGGTACCCATGGTTATTTTTTGTAATCTCAAAGCAAAGTCACACTTCTTTAAAAATATTACAATTTCGACATGTACAAGTAAATGGCTTTGTATCTGGCAATAAAATATATATATTGTAATACAGTTTACTTTGTAAAGTAGCCAAAGGCATGAAGATAAAATATATATGTGTATTAGTAACTGTACTTCGAAATAAATTCACTTTATTCTTGATCACAATGACTCAAATTAACGAACAAAGTTGATTTCAGAATGACGGCCTTTGCAAGTGTCACTTTGCCAGGTTGCCATATGAAAACCGATGCTGTTATTTAGCAAATAATTATCAAAACATATAGTCTAAGTAATTAGCTACTGTGTATATTTTACTAATTTTTATTTGCTTGCTTTTTAATTTCTGAATAAAGTTCCGCTAGATTGCGATTATATTACAGTGTGCGGCGGCCCGATAACGTCGCGGAATATTTTCTAAATTTGAATTTCTCCGTCGGAATTTATAATAGGTACTTCACTACACAAAGCATGAAGTGTCTAATCAAAGCTCAAAACATCTGACATTTTAGAAATATATTAAATTACTGTAAGTTTAGTGTTATGTTATATGTATTAATTCGTCTTTAATTGTTATTATATTTTACAAAGAAAGGGAGTACAATAAAAACTTGGTTTTTATGGGTTAATTTTTTACTTCCTTTCTTTTTACTCGTGGCGTCTGCTTGTTTGTTTCCGTGATGAAAAACTTTGGATCGATTTTTAACCCTTTTCTTGTGATCTAATTGAGCTGAAAC